>CM039615.1:41698616-41917220 GCA_022457205.1 Saccharum spontaneum
CTTTGATGCTAAATTGCATGGGGTAGTTGGTGCTGTGTAGACTTGCGATTCGCCATCTTTTATTCACTTCTTTTTCGTATTCAACATCCATTTGCCAGGATTCACAAAAAAAACATCCATTTGCCAGGATTGAGTACAGTTTGACGCATACACCTAAGAAGATGAGTGGACATGGTGATACTGTGACCTCAGGTATTTTTACTTCATGGAGTGGCGTGGCATAATTTCCTGGTGCTAAGCACTAGAATATTCCGTAGCAGCCTTGTGCAGACATATATATATGTTCTTGATAATGCACACACGATCAACCAAAAATACAAATATAATTTTTTTTCCTGAAGGTTTTCCAATTTTTACATTTTTTGCTACATGTATGGTACAACAACTAGATTTCTCTCTGAAGGATAGTGTGATAGGAGAAACACAAATAACTGAGATTTATCCTTCCAGATCAGCTAATATTGGGGTATTCATTTGCGTAATTTGTGTGATAGGAGAAACACAAATAACTAAAGGTTTACTATTCAGATGTAGTGATTCCTTTTTCGCTTTTGCAGGTTGGCATGATCGAGTTCATCGGAATATTGAATGTCAAGGTGATTGGAGGCACCAACCTTCCCATCAGGGATATGTCAAGCAGTGGCCCTTATGTCATCCTGATACCTGGGCAGCAGGTAATTTTGGCCGTTTTGTTATAATCACAACAGAATAAACACAATTCTTTGTTATCAAATTTGAGCTTGTCCTTCTTGATTGCAGAAAGCACAAAACACATTCTCTGTGGAGGTTGCTAACTATGAACTTTAACTATGTGGCTTATGCTTCAACACTCTTTTCTCTTCTATATTGTTTGCTCTTGTTTCTTAATTTCCATGTGGACTTCAGGTTTGCAAGATAGTAGCTGGACAGCAATACCCGAAGAAGTTGGAAGGCCAACAGGTCTCTAAACTAAAGGACTCAACCTGCCAGCGTCCACCTGTCCATGAGGACAACATTCGTCAGGTTTTTGCTAATTCTGCATTTTTTTGTTTTATCTTATTTAAATTGTGGACTCACTGCTATTGAATGCTTTCTTGTGCTGCTTTTTCTATTTTTGAGTGTGACATTTTGTACACGGATGAGGTTATGAGATGCCCAAACAAGAAGCTGTATTGGCATTGGCTGCATCAATTTTTGGCGTCCACACAATCTTCTAGTGCCCTTTCATTATATACTCAGTAGAGCTATAAAAGAACAAAGCTGAGAATTTTGGATTGGTCCTGTTATTATGGCACTGAAATGCAACCTGTTCCATTGCATTGCTAATCCACGTTAGTGGTTGATACTTCTCTTTCCATTTTTGAGAAGGCTTTTTTCTTACACGGTGCAGGAGGAAGATATCTTTCAGGAGCCTGATTCAGGACATGAGGGACGATTACATTGCGAATTCTTCAAATTTTTTACTTAATAAGTTCTTGTACAGTTACATTCTCCTAAAGTTTGAAGAGAAATTATTCTGACTTAATAGTACTTATACTGTTATTTCCTTGACTTTTAGCCTGGCCCAAGGGATGGCACTCTCAAATGTTTCATCAGGCGGAACCGGACTATATATGTTTACTGAGTTTGGAATAATTATCTTGCAGCATTGGCTGATGATGGGAAGTTCCTACTTGCTGCACGCAAGTGTCGGAAGCCCACATGCAGAGTTGCAGGCTACCTAATTTGTCTGGATAAGGTTGATATGTCAAAGAGAAGTAGCACTTATATTGGCAATCTAAGGTCAACTTCTGAGATACTATAGGTTCTTCCAGTTGAAGTGTCAACAGCATTGTTTTTTTTGTCACAGTTCAGTCTTTGGAATATATGTTTTCCTTGTGCAAATCCCTATCTTCAACTGTTCTTAAACATTATGTCAAATAATACACACTTTACTGACAACAATTGTGCTTGCGAAAAATAATTGTGCTCACACCAGCCGTTGCCTGAATCTTTGCTTTTTCTTGTGCAAATCCCTATCTTCAACTGTTCTTAAACATTGTGTCAAATAATACACACTTTGACAATAATTGTGCTTGCGAAAAATAATTGTGCTCACACCAGCCGTTGCCTGAATCTTTGCCTTTTCTCTTAATATATTATGGCCTGTTTATTTGTATGAAATACCCTGTCAAATTTAGTTTAGGGTCGCCTAGAATACCCTGATTTGGCACATCCTGCAGACGTCCAACCAAGGGATGATAGAATTTAGATTTTGTTTGTTTCATAAGCTTTTCTGAGATAGATCTACATTGTGTTACTAATTTGTAGGCTTCACATGCCATCCGAGTTTGATGAGGAAAAAGGAAGTTCTCGAAAGTGTTTGAATGACCATAATAGGCGTCAAAGAAAGCCACAACATGATCTGATGAGTCTAGGAGGTTTCTTTCCTTGCCACCAAGGTTTTTACATTTGAGCTTACATTTGTTGATGCCTTGGTATTTTGACAATCATATTCCTAGGAATATGTTAATCCAGTTTATACACAGCATTAAAATTACAAAGTACCATTTCTCTGGCTGGAGTTCTGGGTAGCAAGGACTGCAGCTGGGATGCGATATTTGCAGAGAAACTGAACTTCAAAGTACCACTTGGACTTCAGGGTGGCGCATGCTTAGGATTGTGGTGGCCATCGCCAACCTGAGCAGGCCGCGGCCATGGTTTGCATGTGTAGTGTTATGGTGGAAGTAGACTCAATGCTCCACTGTGGCATGCTTAGCAGGCTCGCGGTTGGCCGGGGCATATCATCGTCAAATGTGATTGGAAGGTAAAGCTCTCAACTGCACATTTTCATTTCTATTGCTCAGACTTCAAATCTATCTCTGAAAAATTATGTGTAGTAATACAAATGTATGAATTAAGATTTTCATCATCCATTGGATCATGGAGCATCATGTGTAAATTTCACTAGGTGTGTTTAAAAGTATCTTGGCTACAGAAGGATTATAGTGGTGTTTCTGGCAAAACGAAATGTTGCAACCTGGGTTACATTATGTATTTATCTCTATTGAATAGCTGGACTGTTACTCTGTTTTCTTTTGTTTGTTAGCACAAGTACAACTGAGACTCTTGATTAGACTCATGGGAATGAGTTTAGCTAATATAATTCACAAAATTGTTGAGACTCATGAATCCACGGTAGAATGTGTAAATGTTTCTGCGGCTTTATTGAACCACCAAAACATAATTTGATTTACACTAACTGCGCTTGCTTTTGTGTTGAAGAAATTGGAAACTCCCCTCTATCATTTTCATTAATGTACACCAACTGCATCCTCATGTAGGTTGTCTGTTTGCTCCTGAAGTGAGAAGATGTTGCCTTGCTTATGAAGTGAGAGGATCAAAAGAAAACAATCTGAAATGGAGAATAGCTGTTCACGAGGGACATCTAGGGAGGAAGGCATCATTAGCTGTTCAAGGGACGGACAGGGGAGATGAGGCAGCTGAGAAAGAGCGTGTACAATCATATGTGCCTTCTATTTTCCGGTGATATATATGTACCTTTGCTATTCTTACTGTTTTTTGCCAACTCATACAACTATCTGTTAAAGCACACACATGGATGACTTAGACATGAAAGTAGTATGCATGGTTATATACATGGTCATATACAATTGTGTGAGACTTAAACTATGGGAAAATGTCTTCGTTTGGTTTTCATGTGCATCCCTGAAATGAAGCCGTAGCGTTAGCACGGGCACTATACTAGTAAAACAAATGATGCTCCAGCTCCATGCTATCCTTTGATGAGAAGTTTGCATACTCTTTATTCTTCACTAATATTTGTAAACTTGTGAACAACTTAGCATAGGGACACCATTTTATCTAGGTAACTGGAATATGAGATGATGTAGTAGGATAAAAATGAGACTTGCTCACTTTTACAAAGTACTTGGGATTTATTTATAAAATCAAAATCTTGATTAGCATGCTCCTCAAATGATTATAATTCCTACCAAGACCATATGACAATATTCCATGATACAAAACCTTAGTCATATACTGCTTATTTTTATATTGAGCTTTGTCAAATTGTTGTGACCCTTGTTGAGATTCTCGTCATGCACCCATGATCAAGATTTATGTATACCCACAAAATAAAATGCTAACTCTTACATTGAGAGTTACGTAAAAACATGCATTGTCCGTCCACTAAATAAAAATACTCTATTCATATGGCATGGGTATCTCTCTCAAAAGTTTTCATGTGCCAAAAGAAAGTATGGGCTATGCTAAAAAAAGAGGAAAAGAAAAAAATCCTTGTCAAAGAGCATGAATAAACCCATGCAAAAAAGCATGAAGAAAAAAGAGAAGAAAAAAGAAGAAAGAAAGAGAGAAAGATACCCCATACTTTCAAATAAAAGGCAACCGTGAAAAAGAGAGAGAGAGAGTCATGATCAAAGGAGTACAAAAAATATTAGAATTAGGAAAATTTAAAAACTCCACACACTTGAACAATCATGATCAAAGTGTATGACTTGCATCTCCTTAGATCTGGTTTTTGACTTGATGTAATTATGCCTCTCTTTCATACCCACCCAAACTCCAAAAAAAGCCTTTAGATGTAGGATGAAAAGAAGGTAAATATCAAAAGCCTTTGGTGAGGACTATACACATTGAGTGATCGAGTGAATCATTTTAAGGAGAAAGCTAAATTTCATATTTTTAAAATCAAACAAAACCCAAGTTTCTGAGCAAAGTGTACTAAGGGGATTTGAATCCGAACTGTTCCATTATTTAATTACCCAAGATAATGTGGTAGATACTTAAAACGTTCACAAGTGCAGGTGAAGCTTGGAATAACTTGTATGCAGATTATATATCAAGGAGATGACCCATCTTAGTCCCTTGAACTTTACTCGAGAATGAGCAAAGGGTTAAGTGTGGCGGAGCCAGAAATGCTTGTTGGTATTTCTTAACACATACAGAAATAATCCGCAAGCACACGAAATTATCATTGTAGCATTTCACCCGAAAGTATTCAAGGTATTGTATTTTCCATAGGGAACAGAGATGCTCTTCTAGCTTGTTCGTCCAAGGACAACACAAGGATAGAGTTTGTAAAGGTTGAGATGGATTCCTTTGGTTATAGGGTCAATGAATAGATAAACTTTACTTTTACTTACTTCGAGTATTGGGTTGCAACTGGTCTGCCAGTTGATTTTGGCCTATAGCTGGCGTCGAACCTGGACATGGGGGAATACGAGGGACGGACAGGGCTATCACCACCTGCTGCCTACCCCTCAACCGTAGGGAATGAGGCAAACAAAGGTAGCCTCTAGCCTAGACACCACATCTACGCTATCAACTACTACTCTAGCATCGATTAGGGTTATCCGTCTTTATCAGGGCTCTCTACTGAGTATCCGCTACGAGAGCGGACGATGAACCCGCAAACAAGTAAGAGTATAGCTTAAATAATTAAAGACTTTATAACCAAAAGAACCATGAACACTCACTTAGCGGGAAAACTCATTGGAGTACAAGTGCTCGTCAAGTTACAAGGCGGGGAGACACCGATAAGCCTGGCGCTTCCTCGAACTCTTCCTCACATCTCTCCCTTACAACTCTAGCTAGCTATAGAGCCTAAGCCCTTTGCAGTGTTGCTCTAACTCAAGTGAGGTATACTCTTTGCCTTGTGTATTGTCTTGTAGAAGGGGGTACCCCTCTATTTATACAAGGTTTTGAGGCGGTGATGAAGCTAATTCTGGTGCGAAACCTAGTCTCCACCGCCCCAGCATGGTTCCATGCAACCGCCACTCGAAGGAGAGGACGAGCAGCGTCAGGAAGGGAGCGGCTGCCCGCTAGGACCGGCCGGTCCATGACCAAGCCGCCTCGCCACCGCCTTTGTGTAGGAGGCCTTGGGCTGGACATGGATCAGTGCCTCGGGGTGCCTTGCTTATTTTGAAATGATTTGGTAGACGTCTCCCTTATTCTTTTTCGCAAATCGGCGTTGGAAGACGCCTTTTAGTGAAATATTCCATGCATTTGTGTTTGTGTCCTGCAAAAATAATAATCTTCCAAATACCTGTGGAACTAGGTCAGTGGTAAATGCACTTATGTTTAAGTTTGTTAATTTCTCCCCTTTTATGTCTTAATTGGAGGTCGGATTTGGTCATTTAGGACCGCCAACAATGGATGGTTGTCGCCGGCAAAGGATCCGACGAAGGCGGTTATAGCTCCCTGCCCGACAAGGGCACGGCGCGGGCATGGCCCCGGCCGGCGTGCGACGCCCCCTTCGCCAGCATGCTCTTGACGCGTGCGCTTGCGTCGTCCTCGGCCTGCTACCGGTCCATGGTGATCGACGGGGTGATTTGCTTGGTGCTTCTACGGAGGTAGGAAGTGGGCCAAGCATTGAAGATCAAGTTGGCCACGGCTGCTGCGGTGCCAGTAGGGTGAATCGGGCAGTGCGGCGCGTGCGTGTGCTGTAGTGCATTGGAAGAGAAAGCAACGTGGAATTTTCACATGCCCTTGCGGCCACCAGACTTATCCCGGTTCCAGCATCAAACGAACTGGACGACGAGCGTGGCTACAGCTCGTCCTCCACCGGCGTCGTGCCCGAACTCCGCCACCATCAGCTCCAGCACGCTGCCCCCGACATCGCTGCCGTCCTCGGCCTCCGCCACCACCCACCGCCGCCGGTCACCGCAAGCTCTGGTGGTGAACCGTACAAATTAAAGGACTACGTATAGCTAGATCAAATCAATTAAACCCCAGTTTCAAAAAAAAAAAAAACAATTAACCCCAGCACGTATGTATCACGCACCACCTGACGTCTGACGGCTATCCTTTTGGCACTATCCATCAACCATACTGTCCTTTCTTTGTTCGACGCCAACGAACTATACTATATTACCTTCATGTAATAACATTGTTCCACTATCAATAGTTGAATGTCACCACTCGCTGCAAATGTTTCCTTTTGTCTCTACGTGACTAACCTGAACCTTGATTGACGACTTGACGTTCGCACGACCCTGACAACGTAAGAGTACCGTCGCCGGCCAGTCGCTGTCACACTTAAACAAATCAAAACCGCGCCAATGGTGCGTCGATCGTTTTCCTCTCATAGACGCGCATTTGGCAATGATTCAGCAATTAACCATTTGACCTCAAGCTCCGAATTGATGTCTTCTCTCTAGAGTGGGAGCATATAAAGGAATTACTATTGGTTTTATGCCTTCCAGGTTGCTGTGCATTTGTTTCGTTCAACACGGATTGTTCAAAATTCCTGCTCGCAGTATAAAACCCATGCATGCACCAAACAACAGGCCAACAGCAGCTAACAATCGATCAGCGCAGCTGATTTCAAGTTTCACCCATGGCTGGCTACTTGCCACCGGGCTTTCCCTTCTTTCCTCCTCCGCCACCTCCACGCTCCACGTGGTCTCCGCCACCGCCCCTGATATCGCCTAGGCAGTTTTCGCCGGAGCCCAGAGACAACAACGCGACGTCCCCCGGCGGGGTCATCGCAGGCGTCGCCATCTCCATCGGTGCCTTCCTTCTCGTGCTCTCCTTTGTGTGCAGCCTCTGCCAAGGGTACCGCAACAGCCGCGCCAATGCCGCGGCTGAGGCTGCCGCAGCAGCTGCTGCCCTCGCTGTGCGGCCGCACACGCCACCACGACCAGAGCCCTGGGACAATGAGGAGCGGTGGCTGCGCCACCACCACAGCGACCTTGAGGACGGCCCCACACGACGCGCAAGCCTGACGGCGGGCCTCCCGTCGTTCACGTACAACCGGGCGGTGAGGCACAACGTGACGAGCGGCGGGGACGAGGCGGCGATGTGCTCCGTGTGCCTCGGCGTGTTCCAGGCCGGGGAGACGGTGCGGCTGCTGCCGCTGTGTCTGCACCTTTACCACGTCGAGTGCATCGACCCATGGCTTCAAGCACACTCGACGTGCCCACTATGCCGGTCGGGCACTGACGACCCAACGATGCACGGCGGCCTGCTTCCGTCGGTTTAGGCACGCTCGGCTTCGGATTCAGGCCTTCACGGCGTCTATGGTGTTGCATCACAAGAGAACTAGGTGTGTTGCAAAAGAATTTTGTTATTTTCTGTACCATAATATAACGAGGCTTTGTTTGTTTCAGCTTCGTGGAGCTTTTAGACCTTAGTTTTTTATCTCAGTTTTGGGCTTTTGGCTCGTGGGAGCTTTTTGGCTTCTCGAAAGTCCCAAAGCTGAGGTGTAAAATTCTCCCAGGAAGCTGAAACAAAAGGGGCCTAAATATGCAAATAATGTAGTCAGGTCTTATTTTTGTGACCGGGAATTCAGGTAATAATAGTCTAAATTTGTAACTATATGCATAGGGCATGTTTGTTTGAGCTACAACTTTTTGTTTTTCAACTCAAAAGCTGGCTTTTTGACATTTAGCTTATGAGCGTTGAATTATTGAGATTGATTTTGTAATAAATGTTTAGCATCTCAGCACACCAAAAACCAAAAAAAAAGGCAACCCAACGTGCTTTTAAATTTTCTGTTTATTTCTCAGAAGCCGCGTTTCCAGCTTTTCAAAAGCACAAGACCTATTATCTATTATCTATTTCTATTATATAATATTAAATAGTGAAGTGCTTCTTCAACTCCTTCCTTTTTTTTTACTTTCCTAAGTGCTCACATCTTTCTTAATCTATATCTGATGCGGACTCTGCTCATGCATGAATCTATATCATGATATTATATGCCAACATATAACCTACAACCTGAAGATTCTTAGTGTCTTGCAAAAACATTAAGTCCTCTTAATAACCTCCTAGTATCAACTTCTATATTACACTGATATCTACCAATCAGAGGATCCCCATGTTGCCTAGAGAGGAGGTGAGTAGGAGTTCCTAATAAAATTTATAAGTCTTGCTTCGGAATACACAGGACCAAATATCTAGATTTTATATGATACTAGCAAATATGCACGTACGGCACGCACGTGTTTATAAAAAACATCATTACACAATTAATAGCTTTAATTAGATTACTCCATGAACATCTATTCCTTACTTCTTAATTAAAGGGTTGGATAAGAATTGAATGGCCAATTAAAGCACAATACATGACTGGGTTCATGGCCAGGCAGTCCAAAGTGCCTCTTTTAAATAAATGGCTAGGTGTAAAAAATCTAATCATAGGACTGGTGTCTTTAAAGAGTCTAGTGATTGAATACTCAGAGCCGTCGACCCGAGGCCTCTCATATTACTGCATCTCAATTTCCCCTTAACCATGATAAGCCATTTTTTTGTTTAACAACCATCCCTATCCACTCAGTAGGTCATCCTCCCATATCTATTCCTCGTGCTTGCAGTCGTCGTCGCCTGTGTCGTCCTCAGCGGCAGCAGCAGGAAACCAGCCGGTCTGCCTCCGGGCCCATGGCAGTTGCCGGTGATCGGCAGCGTCCACCACCTGGTGCAGGGGCTCCCGCACCACACCATCTGCGACCTGTCCCTGCGTCACGGTCCGTTGATGCTGCTAAGGATCTGCGAGTGCACGACCATCGTGGTCTCCTCTGCTGAGGCCGTCGGGGAGATGTTCAAGGGCCACGACACTGCCTTCTCGGAGTGGCCGAGCAGCTCGGGCATTGAGGAGTTGTCGAGGTACGGGCAGGGAGTCATCTTTGCGCTCTACAGCGACCACTGGCGCCTGCTGCGCCGGATCCTCATGACGGAGCTGCTCAGCTCGCGGCGTGTTGAGGCGTTCCGGCGCATCCGCGAGGACGAGGCGGCTCGCCTGGTCTCGTCGCTGTCGTCGTCATCCCTGTCTCTGGGACAGCTATCCGTCGACATGGAGGGTCCCAACATGGATGAGCGGCTGGAATTGTTCATCGCTGACTCCTTGTGCGCACCATCTTGGGCGACCGGCTATCTCCTAATCGGCAATGGAGGCGGACATGCATACGGTTTGATGTTGGAAAGATCTTGGTTTGTTGGAAAGTCTTACATCTTACGAATAAGATCATGGATGACCGACGACTCATATACGACGATGTGTAGATCGAACGGTTGTTAGAGAAGAAGAGTAAGATGTAAGATCTCAGACGACGAAGGGCTCATATAACATGAAATCTAGATCCAACGGTTATAACAGAGGGAGAGCCCCCTCAAAAAACTCGCTCTTTTATAGTAGGATATGGTCAAGACATTCGTCAGACTAGATATTTGGTAATAGGTAAGAAGAAAACACAAATTAATAAGAATTACGCATACTTAATCGATTATATTTGTTACAAAGGGTTGTTGGAGATGTAGTGAGTTGATTCCTTCCATAATCTACAATCATAACTTTTCTCCCTAACCTTTACCAAAAAAATTCAACCAGACCCAAAATTTCTGGCACGACTCAGCTAAAACATGCATAACTTTTCACTCTGAACTACAATTTTGATTATCATAGACTCTATAGAAATATGATTAAGAGGGATATCCATCCCAACTAAAAAACTCTTCCAGATCATCATGTGCAAGTGTTGTGACAAGTGTTTCTCTCAGTTTAGCACTTATGTTTTGGTTAAATTGAGCAATAAGACTTGTCAACACACTCAATGTTGCATCCCTCTTGATAGTAACACAATGGCAATCATGCAATCAAATCAAAAGCAAAAGTGGCACTTTTTCTTATGATTTGATTGAATGGTTTCCTGGGTATTTCAACCTCTTGAGCTTGCATGATTCTTCATTAGCTTATGGGCCTAAACTTGTGGAAGTTTGGGTTGTAAGGAAAATAGACCCTATGGGCCATTAAGTTTGGATTTTGGTGTTTGATGATCAACATAACCATTTGGACTAGTGGCATTTGCTAGTATACAAGGTATAGTTCAATTGGATGCAAGGTGTACTTAGACATAGGCAAAGTCATGATCGTAACGATCAACATCTCAAGCAAGACATTGGAAGTTATATTGAAGACCTACAAGACATGCTAGAAGTCTAAGACACTAAGAAGTAGAAGCCTAGAAGCGAAGACACAAATGAAATTGAGGCTGAGACAAAAGAGATGGATGAATTGGACTTGTCTCATGCTTTTAGATCTGCTCAAATTGATATTATATCAGCTCAAAGTTGTAGAGCTCTTCATTAGCTTTCCAAATAGTCTAAGATCATCAAAATTTTAGTTTAGAGGTAAAAGTTATGCCAAAAATACGAAAGTGTGTGTCATGGTGAAAATAGACCAGCGGATTAATCTAGTGCTCACTGAACTAAAATGAACCGTAGTACAACATAGTCTGGTGCTTCTTCTAAAGGGCCACCAGATGATCCAGTGCTCACAGAAATGTGTCAATGGCTAGTTTTACAATGGCTAGTCAACGTGGAACCACTGAAATAGTCCGGTGGTAGGCACTTTATGATCCTGTGCTCTGCACAAAGTTGCAGATTCACCACCAACAACTAGTTTTGGTGTTAAGGCCCTATATACCCCTTTGGATGGACAAATGAAGGTGTCTAGAGCTCAAGTGTTGTATGAGTTGAGATTCATCTCTAGTTGCTCTAGCCACCAAAGTACTTAGTGTTTTACTCAGTGATTAGGACAGGTGCTTTGCAAAGTGCTTAGGTTAGCTAGACCACCGCTTTAGTGCTTGCTCTAGGTTTAGGCCTAGTGTCTAGTGAGTTTTGCATACCTATTACCACTCGGTGTTGTGCACACCATTGTTGTACATTAGAGGGTCTTGTAGTCTTGTGAGACCACATCAACCATGTTTGTGGTGTGGCTGCCAGCGTGTAGTGTAGGGAACGAGGCCCACCTTAGTTTGTCCAAAAGCTCAATAGTCAAGACAATGGGGAGTAGTCTGGGAGAGGCCATCTCGTAGACCCACTTGCATGTGTGGAAGGCCCAGGGGCTATCCACGGAGTTACCCGACCAAGAGCTTGGTCCTTGTGAGAGCTTTCTTGTGAGGGGTTCCTACGAGGACTAGGTTGAAGCAAGGAGCACCTCAATACCTTGGTAAAAATACTGGAGGTATCGATGAGAGTTTGCATATCTACCTCTCTTTAGCTTAGTTTGATAGGCTAGTGATAGGATTCAAACATAGGTTGTAAAACTTGTTTGTGGTAGAGATAGCAATACACCTAGCAAAACCTTAGTTGCACATCTAGATACTTTATTTGTTGCATAGGTTGACTAGGTGGAATTTAGAGGCCATAGTTTTAGAGATGTTTTTAAATTGCCTAATTCACCCCGCCTCTTAGTCTTCATGGTCCCTTCATAGGTCATGCAGTCTAATCAACATCAAGCATCGTCTGACCTCTAACCCCTATGCATGCGCAGAAATGGTTTAAAAGCAGTCATTTCTAACTATTGGAATTGGCCGGCCTGACTTCTAGGTCACCACAGGCACAAGTTTCAGCCCATAACAACTAGGTTTTGTCCTCCCTCTATATATAGAGGGGTGGCCAGCGTGGGAGCTCCCTTTTGGTGACATTGGCTTATTGCAGACTCCATGAGAACTCCAATTTTGTCTCCGCTCTCATATTCTTTCATGTGAAGCAGTATTTGGGGAGCGGTTGAGAGACTTTAGTGTAGCACTTTTAGAGAGTGCTCAAGTGGCACTAGGTTGTTATTTTTCAAAAGGTATTGCTTGTTACTCATGGAGGTTGTCACTTCCTAGATAGCTTGGTGGCTACGACTCCATTGAAGCATGCACGAAGGTTGTGTGGTGCTCTTGGCGAGACTTGTTCAAGGCTCTTGTGCTTGCCCCTACTAGAGGAAGGTGAAGAGAAACTCTGGTAGATCGAGGGGTGTGGAGAGTGCCTTATTGATGGACCGACTTGAGTCTAGTGCTCATGTTAGAGCATACATTGTGTGGTATAGTCCGAGCTTGTGAGCTTGGAAGCTAGCGAGAGAGCAGCAATCAAAGGACTCGCCTCAACCAGGAGTAGGTGGTTGACATTCCACCGAACCTCAAGAGAAAAACCATCATGTCATTGTTGGTTGTCACAACCAAAATTTCCTATTTTGGGTTGTGCATGAAAAACACTAAATAAAATAAATGATTTCAATATTTGAATAAATTTATTAGATAAGTTAAGTTGCTGCTAATTTAAATATAAAAAATTATGGTTTTAAACTTTTTCATATTAATTTGATAATGTGGCGTTTGTGTGATGCTTGTCTTTGGTGTTGGTGAGTGCTATTATTTTCAAAATACCATAGGACAACGTTTACTTCTCATCGGAAAACTTTTTGGCATTTTCTGGATTTAAATTTTCAATTTCCGTGAGCTTAATCTTTTTCCTTGATCTCTTCATCAATCTTTTCATGAGTCCAAACCTATTTAGTTGAGTTCCTTATCTCCCCAAGAGTCTCCAGGATTTTTCCCGTGATTTTTCTGAGCTCCGGGCTATTTTTCGCAGCCAAAAAGGTAATTTTAGATTTTCTGAAATTATTTTTATTTGCGGAATTAAAATAATCCCGAAATTAAGAAATTCTGAAAAGTTTCCAAACCCTACAACTATATATATGCCGGCGTAGCCCTCGACGCCCTGGTTTCAGAAGTACGACCCTTATCGCGAGCCGCCGCTCGTAGCTCCCTCTACCTCTCGCCAAAGTTCTACATCTACAGCTTGCGTTCCAGCGAACTCTCCGACGAGTTTTCCGGCCAAACCGTTGCATCCCGACGCCAGCCACCACCACCAAGAGGCAGCCCTCGTTGTTCTCTACACCGTGGTATATCCGTTTACGCGAATCCATCGCCGTTTCATCGAGTTCCCATCTCATCTTGCTTCTCTCCGGCGAGGTTCCACCATGGCTGACCGGAGCTTCTCCAAGCCCAAGGTAGAAGATGATACTATTTACAGTTTTGCCACTAATCTTGTTTTGATCATAAAATCTCTGTTTTAACTCTGATTTGACCCGTTCAAGTTGCGTTAGATTTGTATTTGCGAGCTCTACATGTTAGTATAGCTGTACAGTAGGTTTGCGAAATTTAATTTTTGAGTTTATATTTAAGTAATTATTTATCTATAGGAAATCTTAGAAAATTCATAACTTTCATGTTTTAAATCCGAATTTCATGATCTTTACGTCTGCGTGATCGTAATAACGTGTAGAATAGTTTTACAAACTTTTTTATACTGTTTTGCTACTGTTGGTGTACTATTTTAATTATGTCTCTTTGTTTGCTTCGTGTATGATTGCTCGGATGATTGTGCGTTGATGTTTGATGATCGAGTATAGACGGTGCGCAGTTTCTTGATGATCAGGAGTATTATTTTGAGCCAAACCAGCAATATCATCAGAAAAGCTTTGATCAAGGCAAGTATAACATGGAACCATCCTTGTTGTCCTATTCACTGAAATTATCATACATATGCATGTGTCCTCCTTGACAACCATAGAGATTATAACTTAGCTACTGATATCTTATTTCCTTGACACCTATGGGTTGTGCATTTGGATAGCTATTGCTAGTGCTTAATTATGAACAATGATCTTGTAATTTGATTAATGGATTAAGCAATCAACCATTAAGATGATTTTATTACTGATGAAAAGGGGGCTAGAGCATGTGGGTTATTTTGATGCTCTGGTTTCTCTTCGTAAGGACTTATCTGTACGTGACTTATCCGGGACATACAGTACAGCTGTGAGGGCTATATGGCTCTGGCTCTAGTTATTCAAAAGACCTTTTCTAGCTTGTTAGTGGTTACCTTAAATGGCGTAAGAATGGCTTGCCACATTGGGTGTAGGACAGCCTCTAGTCTATGAGTATAGCCTAGAAGAAATTATGACATTTGAAAAGGGGGGTTCCTACATCTATCTGCCGAGTGAATCTAATGGCCCTAACTTGTTAGATGAACTCTTGAATGACTATTATATGATTTCTTGTGTTTAGGGATTTATGACCCCTTAGCATATGGAAATCATGACTCACAGTGAAAGTGTACACCTCTGCGCAGAGTTAAAAACTGGTATACTAGCCGTGCTCATGGATACGAGCGGCCTTGGAACATTTACAGAGAGCTGATCACTATTGTTATATCATGCTTAATTACTGTTGATTATTATTATGCTCATGTTAATGCTATTCATTATCTTTATTACAAATGATCATTGGTTCATTAATGGCAATTGGTTCATCTTGATGCTACTCAATTGCTAATTATATGATGACTAAAAGCTAAACGCAGTCAAACAGTGTCTAGCCGTTTTGAGCCTCATGAACCCTGTGTTATACTTGTTGAGTTCGACATGGACTCACTCTTGCTATTTCCTCCACACCTCAGTGTGTAGTGAGGTGCTGCTTAGAAGAAGGATGAAGGTGTAGTGGAGTTTCAGAAGTCTTTCAGAAGTGTTTGGCATACGGAGCCACCAGTCAGCTGTCCCTAAGAAGAATGGAGCCTAAAGTTTAGTCATCGTTTCGCGATACTCTGATGTAAGTGTTAGTATAGCTATGTATACATTATATAATAACATTGTTTCTGATACTTTTTCATTCTGACATATGTGTGGACTTCCTGGGCACACATATGATTAGCCTGGTTTTGTTCTTTAGAAAACCGGGTGTGACAGAGTGGTATCATAGCGGTGTTGACTGTAGGATGTATGCTAAGTAGCACTGGACGTATTTTAAAACTCATTTTACTATAAAACTATTTTGTCATCCTTTGACTCATTGATTTTGACTATTTCCTCTTCCTTGTCCTGTTGTATCCCCTCCTTGATATAGCTTCCTTTAAGCTATTTCTACTTATTTCCTTTGTTTTTGATTTGTGTTATTTTACTAAATGTTTTCTAATCCCACCTGGTTCAAAGATCGATGGCCTTTCATCATCCATACTCTTCCCTTAGGATGACCACCATTGTTGAAGAAGCACGTGTAGTACCGATGATGTGATGTGTGCTTGTTTTTCTTGATGTGTTGCTTGTGTGTTGCCTTGTTCTCATGTTTCAAAGGCGGCTCGGAAGGTATAAGTCTTGAGAGTAGCTCGATCCATGTTAAGTGAGGTAGGTTTTACGTAATACAACGCATACTGATTTCTATAGTAGTCTGCAATGTTTCTATTATATCTCAAGATATGGACATGAGAAATTTATGACATTTTACTGGGAATAACTAGACTTCTCTATCTTTCCAAACCCACTAGACTTACCTTTTTATCTATTTTGAGCTAAGAGATATACCTATTCTAAGTTGAGGTTACTACACAGTCTGGAATTCTGGAATAGTTTTGGCTAAACACTATTTTTTGATTAATTTAGTGACAGAACCTAGAAAAGTGTTATTAATAAAAGTTGTAGATAATTTCATAAGCTTTCGAACCATGTAAAGATCACTTCATTTTGATCTTTGTAGCTCGAGTTATGCTAGATTTACTGAACTGTTAAAATTGGAATTCGTCCAAAAATTTTCTACATTACTTCCTTATCTTGTATAAGTGAATATATCATTGGATATCTTTGAATCTCATTGATTTGCCTTGGAATCTTACATTAGAGATGATTATGGTTATCTAGTATAAAAGGAGATGCAAGTTACTTTGGTGTCCCCTAGTTTCTTTTTCTTAAGGGGGTAGCAAAGTTGTGAGTGTTGCAAGATGAAGGTTTCGTATGTCCTAGTACTTCACTTGGAAGAAGTGGTTATCTCTATGGTTGAAAGTCTATAGTTAGTTTCATGAAAACTTAGATGACATCACCCCCATATCAAGTATATTTAGTAAGTTTTAAGTGAAGGGAGTTTTCTACTTGGATAGGTATTCTCTAGTGGAGTTACTATGAAGAAGAGCTCGAGAGAGTTAAATGTGGGAAGCTCTTAAGGTTGTAAGTGTGGCATTTATTGGGATTATAAGAGCGACCTCTACGTGGATCACAAGAATCTAAGGGATATCTTCTCTATGTTGGTTTTGAACATGTGGTATCATCGTCAGTTTGATCCATGTCTTATATCTCATCAACACAAATCAAAGAAGCATGAAGACTTGAAGATTAGTGTTATCTATCTCTCTAGTCTCTCTGAATCTCGTTCCTACCTTATCCTGTCTTTTTAGAGCAGTCTGTCTTCCTTAGCTTATATCTCTATTTTTGAATGCCCAAAAATCATGGATAAATTCTGGACAATAGTAGACTTCAATATCTTTCTCTGACTATAAGAACCACCCTAATATCTATTATGGTTTGGGAGTTGTGAAAATCACAAGGCGACGCATCTCTGCTATCAGCAACCTGGAATAGTTTCTGTTGTGCACAGTTTTCGACTACTTTAAATGCAGAATCTGGAGAAGTGTTCTATAAGAAAGTTGTAGTAAATTTGATAAGCTTTCCAATGGTATAAGCTACAATATCATCGGATTCATAGAACTCGAGTTATAACTGTATTTCTGCACTACTGTTTTTCTGCTCGCGAGGAAGTGCAGGATTACTTGTTCTTGCATATGCTCATGAATCTCTTTGGGATGCTAGAAGGACATGATGATAGTCATCACTCATAAACAAATGCAAGTTATCCTTTGGTGTTCTCTAGTTGATCTCTTCTTAAGGGGGTTTGATGAACTAAAGACGATATAAGATGGCGGTTTTATATGTTCTATTTCGTCACTTGGAAGCATCAGCTATCTACATGATTGCAAAGTCACTATCGAGCGTAGGTATCCTTTCTCAGAGTGGTAACCTGTTAGAACTATCTACAAGAATCGTAAGGGTCTAAAGGAGACATTTACAAAGTTGGTTTTGAGTTTGTGGCATCATCATTGGATAGGAGTTGATGAAGGAAAAGTGAAGACTTGCAGATCAACTTTATCTTCCTCCCTGGTCTCTCCAAATCTCGGGACGAGATTCCTGTTAAGTGGGGTAGAATTGTCACACCCCAAATTTCCTATTTTGGGTTGTGCATGAAAACCACTAAATAAAATAAATGATTTTAATATTTGAATAAATTTATTAGATAAGTTAAGTTGCTGCTAATTTAAATATAGAAAATTGTGGTTTTAAACTTTTTCATATTAATTTGATAATGTGGTGTTTGTGTGATGTTTGTCTTTGGTGCTGGTGAGTGCTATTATTTTCAAAATACCATAGGACAACGTTTACTTCTCATCGGAAAACTTTTTGGCATTTTCTGGATTTAAATTTTCAATTTTCGTGAGCTTAATCTTTTTCCTTGATCTCTTCATCAATCCTTTCATGAGTCCAAACCTATTTAGTTGAGTTTCTTATCTCCCCAAGAGTCTCCAGGATTTTTTCCGTGATTTTTCTAAGCGCTGGGCTATTTTTCGCAGCCAAAAAGGTAATTTTAGATTTTCTGAAATTATTTTTATTCGCGGAATTAAAATAATCTCGAAATTAAGAAATTCCGAAAAGTTTCCAAACCCTACAATTATATATATGCTGGCGTAGCCCTCGACGCCCTGGGTTTAGAAGTACAACCCTTATCACGAGCCGCCGCTCGTAGCTCCCTCTATCTCTCGCCGAAGTTCTGCATCTACAGCTTGCGTTCTGACGAACTCTCCGATGAGCTTTTCTGGCCAAACCGTCGTGTCCCGACGCCAGCCACCACCACCACCAAGAGGCAGCCCTCGTCGTTCTCTACACCGTGGTATATCCGTTTGCGCGAATCCATCGCCGTTTCATCGAGTTCCCATCTCATCTTGCTTCTCTCCGGCGAGGTTCCACCATGGCTGACCGGAGCTCCTCCAAGCCCAAAGCAGAAGATGATACTATTTACAGTTTTACCACTACTCTTGTTTTGATCATAAAATCTCCGTATGCCAAGCAGTTTCTTGATGATCAGGAGTATTATTTTGAGCCAGACCAGCAGTATCATCAGAAAAGCTTTGATCAAGGCAAGTATAACATGGAACCATCCTTGTTGTCCTATTCACTGAAATTATCATACATATGCATGTGTCCTCCTTGACAACCATAGAGATTATAACTTAGCTATTGATATCTTATTTCCTTGACACCTATGGGTTGTGCATTTGGGTAGCTATTGCTAGTGCTTAATTATGAACAATGATCTTGTAATTTGATTAATGAATTAAGCAATCAACCATTAAGATGATTTTATTACTGTTGAAAAGGGGGCTAGAGCATGTGGGTTATTTTGATGCTCTGGTTTCTCTCCGTAAGGACTTATCTGTACGTGATTTATCCGGGACATACAGTACAGCTGTGAGGGCTATATGGCTCTGGATCTAGTTGTTCAAAAGACCTTTTCTAGCTTGTTAGTGGTTACCTTAAATGGCGTAAGAATGGATTGCCACGTTGGGTGTAGGACAGCCTCTAGTCTATGAGTATAGCCGAGAAGAAATTGTGTCATTTGAAAAGGGGGTTCCTACATCTGTCTGCCGAGTGAATCTAATGGCCCTAACTTGTTAGACGAACTCTTGAATGGCTTTATATGGTTTCTTGTGTTTAGGGATTCATGACCCCTTAGCATATGGAAATCATGACTCATGGTGAAAGTGTACACCTCTGCGCAGAGTTAAAAACTGGTATACTAGCCGTGCTCACGGATACGAGTGGCCTTGGAACATTTATAGATAGCTGTTCACCATTGTTATATCATGCTTAATTACTGTTGATTATTATTATGCTCATGTTAATGCTATTCATTATCTTTATTACAATTGGTCATTGGTTCATTAGTGGGAATTGGTTCATCTTGATGCTACTCAATTGCTAATTACATGATGACTAAAAGCTAAACGCAGTCAAACAGTGTCTAGCCTTTTTGAGCCTCATGAACCCTGTGTTATACTTGTTGAGTTCGACATGGACTCACTCATGCTATTTCCCCCACACCTCAGTGTGTAGTGAGGTGCTGCTTAGAAGAAGGATGAAGGTGTAGTGGAGTTTCAGAAGTCTTTCAGAAGTGTTTGGCATACGGAGCCACCAGTCAGCCGTCCCTGAGAAGAATAGAGCCTGAAGTTTAGTCACCGTTCCGCGATACTCTGATGTAAGTGTTAGTATAGCTATGTATACATTATATAATAACATTGTTTCTGATACTTTTTCATTCTGACATATGTGTGGACTTCCTGGGTACACATATGATTAGTCTGGTTTTATTCTTTAGAAAACCGGGTGTGACAGAGTGGTATCAGAGCGGTGTTGACTGTAGGATGTATGCCAAGTAGCACTGGACGTATTTTAAAACTTATTTTACTCTAAAACTATTTTGTCATCCTTTGACTCATTGATTTTGACTATTTTCTCTTCCTTGTCCTGTTGTATCCCCTCCTTGATATAGCTTCCTTTGAGCTATTTCTACTTATTTTCTTGGTTTTTGATTTGTGTTATTTTACTCAATGTTTTCTAATCCCACCTGGTTCAAAGATTCGATGGCCTTTCATCATCCATACTCTTCCCTTAGGATGACCACCATTGTTGAAGAAGCACTTGTAGTACCGATGATGTGATGTGTGCTTGTTTTGCTTGATGTGTTGCTTGTGTGTTGCCTTGTTCTCATGTTTCAAAGGTGGCTCGGAAGGTATAAGTCTTGAGGAGTAGCTCGATCCATGTTAAGTGAGGTAGGTTTTACGTAATACTCCGCATGCTGATTTCTATAGTAGTCTGCAATGTTTCTATTATATCTCAAGATATGGACAAGAGAAATTTATGACATTTTACTGGGAATAACTAGACTTCTCTATCTTTCCAAACCCACTGGATTTACCTTTTTATCTATTTTGAGCTAAGAGATATACCTGTTCTAAGTTGAGGTTACTGCACAGTCTAGAATTCTGGAACAGTTTTGGCTAAACACTATTTATTGATTAATTTAATGACAGAACCTGGAAAAGTGTTATTAATAAAAGTTGTTGATAATTTCATAAGCTTTCCAACCATGTAAAGATCAGTTCATTTTGATCTTTGTAGCTCGAGTTATGCTAGATTTACTGAACTGTTAAAATTGGAATTCGTCCAGAAATTTTCTGCATTACTTCCTTATCTTGTATAAGTGAATATATCATTGGATATCTTTGAATCTCATTGATTTGCCTTGGAATCTTACATTAGAGATGATTATGGTTATCTAGTATAAAAGGAGATGCAAGTTACTTTGGTGTCCCCTAGTTTCTTTTTCTTAAGGGGGTAGCAAAGTTGTGAGTGTTGCAAGATGAAGGTTTTGTATGTCCTAGTGCTTCACTTGGAAGAAGTGGTTATCTCTATGGTTGGAAGTCTAGAGTTAGTTTCATGAAAACTTAGATGACATCACCCCCATATCAATTATGTTTTGTAAGTTTTAAGTGAAGGGAGTTTTCTACTTGGATAGGTATTCTCTAGTGGAGTTACTATGAAGAAGAGCTCAAGAGAGTTGAATGTGGAAAGCTCTTAAGGTTGTAAGTGTGGCATTTATTGGGATTATAAGAGCGACCTCTACATGGATCACAAGAATCTAAGGGATATCTTCTCTATGTTGGTTTTGAACATGTGGTATCATCATCAGTTTGATCCATGTCTTATATCTCATCAACACAAATCAAAGAAGCATGAAGACTTGAAGATTAGTGTTATCTATCTCTCTAGTCTCTCTGAATTTCGTTCCTACCTTATCCTGTCTTTTCAAAGCAGTCTATCTTCCTTAGCTTATATCTCTATTTTTGGATGCCCAAAAATCATGGTTAGCCTGGTTTTGTTCTTTAGAAAACTAGGTGTGACATTGGTATTTTTAAAAGCACACAGATAAATTCGCAAGCATACAAATACCGTTGTAGCTTTCACCCGGGAGTATTCCTAGGTATCATATTTATCCATAGGGAAAAATGGTTAAAGAAGTTGATAGGTCACCATCATATATCTACTAACTAGTACACTAACTAGACTAAAGTGGGGTAAGTGTTGGTAATGATAAGAGTTATAACACACATAGGAGAATTCTATGGTATATAAATGAGCAGTCTAGCTAAATTGAGAGGACAACGGTTGAGTTCAAGGTTTCTAAATACTTCTCTATTACTTTAGTTCTATTCTAGTTTAGACTAGAAAGTATAATTAAAGCATGGGTAGATATAGTGATCACACAATAACACTTTAGGACATCAGAACACTAGCCACAAACAGTTATGAGAAGAGGGCTAGGAAGCTCTAACTATGGTCCTACAAACACCAACCTGGACATGGTGGAATATGTTGGCCATCAGGGCTGTCACCACCTGGGGCTACCACAACTGTCCGTGTGGTTGGGTGCAATCTCAGGTAACCTATATACATCTATACTACAGATTACTACTCAAATTATGTACTACAACTAGAGCACTCGATGTGAGTGGAGATCCCATGCCAAGGTATAATACTATACTAACCATACACATAAAAGGCATAAAAGTAAAAAGAGAAGATGACTATATTAAAGTATAAGTCTTGCAAAGGTAAGATACAAAGATATACCCAACCTCCGAAGATTTCTTTAGAACCTGAGCATAGCTCAACTCTCCCTAACTCTCAACTAGAGCTATTCTACTTCTACATCTTGAGAGCTTTGTGGAGATTCTCTCCTGTGGTGTATTTTGATCAGAATGAGAGATGCTCTCCTAGAGGGGGTAGAGGGCGCCTTATATAGGGGAGATGGTGTAGGGGGTAAGGTATTGCCATGTCATCAATCCGTGTCAACTCCCTCAATCACCGTTGGATAAACCAACTTAAAATCGCCTTAAAATTAACGGTGTAGATCTTGGAAATGCATACAAGGTGACAGAGAGCGAATGGGCTCCAGAGTGGGCCAGCCGGCCTCCCCATTGGGCTAGTCAGCCTACCACTTTGGCAAGTAGGCCTCCCCTTCGTGTGGTGGGTCCTGGACTGCGTCTTGAGCCGCCTTTTGCAGTTTTCGCGAGTTGAATGACTTGTTGTCATTGATCTACTTGTTTGGAGTGTATGACAGTGGTCCTAGGGCTATTTTCTAGATAAATTCTCCAACATTCACATATTCACCAAAGCTCGTGGAATTTATTAGTTTAAACCCCTATACCTATGTTTGGTGATGGAATTAAGTATATATGTAGGATATGTTGACAGTTTATGATTGACATTAACAACCGTCAACAAGTTCCCCCAAGCTTACCCTTTGCCAGTCGCTGAGCAAAATTGTACTTGAACAATGGATCAAGAGTTGCTAGAATGCTTTCATAGCTCAAAAGTACACATGTGTTCAATCCAAAATTCTCCTCCGAATTAGAATAAACTGATTTGACTTCAAACCTACCCATATTACCTTCAACCTTGGGGCTTCTTTGCCTTCACTTGGGTTCGAAGCAATTGAAAGATAGAACGATCAAGTCAAGCGCTATGTCTCTACTTCTTTGTTCTACCACTATTCTAGAGTTTTTATAAGTTTTTCAAATAAAACTGTCACACCCTAAAATTTTTAATTTTGGGTTGTGCATAGAAAACACTAAATAAAATAAATGTTTTAATATTTGGATAAATTTTCCCAAGTTTAGTTTATGATAGCATCAATTAGTTATAAAATAAAATGAAAAAATAAGAATCTTTAAATTTTTCTAAACTAATTTGACGGGCTATTGTTTGATGTGATGTTTGCTCGTTAGCTCTTGTGTGTTAAGAGCGAACAAAGTCTTTCAAAATGCGTTTAGTGGATCGATCTTTCTTTTTCAGCACGTCTTTATCTTTTTCCGCAATCAATATTCCTTGTTTCTCATCTTAAGTTCTCGTTTGGAGTTTCCAAAAATCTTTTATTTATAACACAAATTATTCCTTTCCGTTCTTCATGTGTCAATTAATCTCAGTGAACTCTTCGGGAATTGTTCTAGCTTTTTCTAGAGCTAGTTCACGCTTTTCTGCGAGCGTTATCTAATTTTTAGATGCTCCAAAATATCTTTTCATGAGCTCCAAATACTTTATTTGGGTTTCTCATGTTCCATAATGTCTCTGAAAAATTCCCTCGAATTTTCGGATCTTTCGGAGTATTTTTCGCGGCTTAAATAATAATTCTGTACTTTTCTAGAATTATTTTATCCACGAAATTAATTAATTACGAAAATAATAAATATCTCATTTTCCACCAAAGGCCATGTGCAATAATCCTAAATGCCCATTCATTTATTTACTAATGGGCTTTAATAATTAATTAGGCCTATTAGTAAAGATGGAGGGTGCAACATCAAATAGCACCATATCGCTAGTTGATATGGAGGTGGAGAGTTTTCCTCCCTATATATACACGTACCTATCCCTTGGGTAAAAGCACACCAAAACTACCGTGGAGGAGCCCCTAGTTTGGGAAATCTTCCGTGTAAATTAGATATTTTTTCTCCTTCTCGTGTTGCCCCTAGGCTGAGGCCCTTCAGCAGGATGGAGGTAGAAGATGAAGTATTTGTGGTTCTGTCACTGGTTCGTAATATCTTTGTCGTTTTTTCGTTTTAATTTCGTTTTACTCCATTCTAATTGCATTAGTTTCGTATAGTTGCGCTCTACGTAGTAGTATTGACGTATGTCGTGTCACCCAAATATGAATTTATTGATTTACGTGCAATATTTATTTAATGCATTTTTAATTAAAAGCAACCTAGTGTAGTAACTTGTTCTTGTGATTTTGTGATCATGCCAACTGAAGCTACATGCTATCGGCATAGACGTGTTACATGCTAGTCATATATAAATCCGTTCTTGTTGCGATAGTTTCATAGAGTCGCGCTCTATACAGTAGCGATAGTTTTTGTGATGTCACTCAAGTATGAATTTATCTATTTAAATGCAACTTGATTAATATTTATTTAACAGCTTTCTAACTAAAAGCAACATAGGGGTATAATTTCGTTCTTGTTGCTTCGTGACTATGCTGGCATAAGAGACGCATTAGTAACGTTGTTTACCATGTCACGTTATGTGTTTACAAATTAAATTATGTTTATTTGATTAATGTTTATGTCATGCTCTTTTAAATTAGAAGCAACTTAGGTTCATACATAGAACATTCTTAAATAAATGTTAATTTGATTAATATTAACTTAAATGTTTCTTAATCACAATTAGTTTAGTTAAACATGAAGCATGTAGTTAATTTAACTAATATTTATCTACTGTCTTTTCAAATTAAAAGTAACTTTGGTTTTTAATTTGTCTTTTATAAATAATCAAATGCTATCATGATTAATAAGAACTTAAGTGTTTCTTCAATAGAATTTGTTTAGTTTATGTAAGAAACATATAATGATTCGATTAGCTGTTATCACCTTCTTTATGCTTTCTAATTTATAAATGTTTAAATGACTTAAACACTAAATAAATATTTATAAATAAAATATGAATAAGGTTAACTTTATCTTTTATAATTCAATGTAAATTAGTTAATTCAACTTTAGGATAATTCTCTAGAAGTCTATCACCTTAATTCATTAACTAAAATAAATCAAATGTATAGTTTGTCTTCTCCGATTTGTTGCAACTCCTCGTTAGTCGCGTGTCCTCTTTGATGGTAGCTCTGTTATCCATCGTTCTTACGTTTTCGCGATCATAGCATCATGTCGTATAGTCTAGTGCGCTCTTTTAAAGTGTCTCTTTTGTTTGGTGTGTTGTTCTTAGTTGTGTTTATTGTCTATTTGTTCTACTTCATTGCTGCGAGTAGAAGAAGTTTGGTTAATTAGCGCTGAAGACGAGGAGCTGAGGACCGACAGTCGAAGCAAGAGAACTTGAGTCCAGAAGATAGAAACTGGAGATTCTGAGTAGCTAACTTTGAGAAAAGACAAGTATAGCATGGGATCATCTTTGTTTCCTATTTACCTTTAATACACTTAATTCATGTGTATGTGTCTACCTTGTTACCCCTAAAGATATCCTAGCTTTTGTATCTTGTACTTTGACACCGGTGGAACATTGCATTGGATAGCATTTATGCTAGTGCTCAAGATAAATAACCATGATCTGTAACTTGACTAATGGTATATGCAATAAACATTTAAAAGATGTTTTATAGAAACATGGCTCAAGTGGGCTAGAGCATTGGGCTGTTTTTATGGTGCTCTAGTTTCTCTCCTTAAGGACTTATCTATAAGCGAACATCTGGGACTTACAGTACAACTGTGAGGGCTATATGGCTCTGGCTTTAGTCAAGTATGAGGACCTTTTCTAGCTTGTTAGTGGTAACCTTCATGGCGTAAGAATGGCTTGACGAATCGGGTATAGTGCGGCCTCTGTCCTTATGTGTATAGGCTGCGCGTCATTGTGCCATTTGGAACGAGGGCTCTACATCTGTTTGCCGAGTGAATCTAATGGCCCTAACTTGTTAGACGAACCTTTGAAAGACTTCATAGTGAACCCTGCCATCCTTCCTTGGTAGTGGGTCAAGAGGCTGATCACCTCGGGTGAAAGGGTAAATCATGACTCACAGTGAAAGTGTACAACCTCTGTAGAGTGTAAAACTGGTATATCAGCCGTGCTCATGGTCACGAGTGGCCTTAGACCCTTATAGAATAAATGATGAACACTGATGGTAATGATAATACTGATGATATTGATGCTCACTAATGATTATTGTTTTTTGCTATACGTTATTCACGTTTACATGATCATGAGGTTATTTGGGCTTACGTAACTTGTTGCTACTCAAATGCTAAAAAGATGACTCACTAAAAGCTATTGCAGTAAACCCGTGTCAAACCTTTTGAGCCTCATGAACCCCGTGTTATATTTGTTGAGTTCGACATGGACTCACTCTTGCTATTTCCCTACACTCCAGTGTGTAGTAAGGTGCTGCTTAGAAGAAGAATAAAGGTGTAGTGGAGTTTCCAAAAGTCTATAAGAAGTGCTTGGCATACGGAGCCCCTAGTCAGGCGTCCCTGTGACGTTGGAGCCTGAAGAAAAGATTAGTGACCGTTCCGCGACACTCTGATAGTTGTAAGTGTTAATATATTATGTTTTCCGCTTTATATAAACATTGTTTTGATATTTTTATTCGGTTGTTGTATGTGTGGACTTCCTGGGCACACATATGACGAGCCTAGTTTTGTTCTTTGCAAAATCGGGTGTGACAGAATGGTATTTCTACCCCACTTAACAGGAATCTCGTCTCGAGATTCGGAGAGACTAGGGAGAAACATAAAGCAGACCAATAGGATTGTTTTGAGACTTTTGACAAGTTCTGATATAAGCGTCAAGGATTATCAATGGTTGACAAGAGAACATTGGATTGATTGTTAAGATTGATTCGAGCTAATGACAGAAGGTCAAATGATTGAAGGTCAGCATAGGTGGAAAGGAAGATAAAGGAGGTTGAAAAGATAGATCAAGGTTGATCATCGAGTCTTCACTTTATAAGGTGTAAAAACAAGGGTGGAGATTAGCAAAAGATAAAGATAGATCTTATGGTACTCGCAACTCCTGGATTTAAAATTTATGAGACGTCATGAAAATGTAATTGTCACACCCCAAAATTTTTAATTTTGGGTTGTGCATAGGAAACACTAAATAAAATAAATGTTTTAATATTTGGATAAAATTTCCCAAGTTTAGTTTATGATAGTATCAATTAGTTATAAAATAAAATGAAAAAAAAGAATCTTTAAATTTTTCTAAACTAATTTGACGGGCTATTGTTTGATGTGATGTTTGCTCATTAACTCTTGTGTGTTAAGAGCGAACAAAGTCTTTCAAAATGCGTTTAGTGGATCGATCTTTCTTTGCCAGCACGTCTTTATCTTTTTCCGCAATCAATGTTCCTTGTTTCTCATCTAAAGTTCTCGTTGGGAGTTTGCTAAAATCTTTTCTTTATAACACAAATTATTCCTTTCAGTTCTTCATGTGTCAATTAATCTCAGTGAACTCTTCGGAAATTGTTCTGGCTTTTTCTAGAGCTAGTTCACGCTTTTCTGCGAGCGTTATCTAATTTTTAGATGCTCCAAAATATCTTTTCATGAGCTCCAAATACTTTATTTGGGTTTCTCATGTTCCATAATGTCTCTAAAAAATTCCCTCGAATTTTTGGAGCTTTCGGAGTATTTTTCGCGGCTTAAATAATAATTCTGGACTTTTCTAGAATTATTTTATCCACAAAATTAATTAATTACGAAAATAATAAATATCTCATTTTTCACCAAAGCCCATGTGCAATAATCCTAAATGCCCATTCATTTATTTACTAATGGGCTTTAATAATTAATTAGGCCTATTAGTAAAGATGGAGGGTGCAACGTCAATTAGCACCATATCGCTAGTTGACATGGAGGTGGAGAGTTTTCCTCCCTATATATACGTACCTATCCCTTGGGTAAAAGCACACCAAAACTACCATGGAGGAGCCCTAGTTTGGAAAATCTCCCGTGTAGTAAATTAGATATTTTTTCTCCTTCTCGTGTTGCCCCTAGGCTGAGGCCCTTCAGCTGGATAGAGGTAGAAGATGAAGTATTTGCGGTTCTGTCACTGGTTCATAATATCTTTGTCATTTCTTCGTTTTAATTTCGTTTTACTCCATTTTAGTTGCGTTAGTTTCGTATAGTTGCGCTCTACGTAGTAGTGCTGACGTATCACCCAATTATGAATTTATTGATTTACGTGCAATATTTATTTAATGCATTTTTAATTAAAAGCAACCTAGTGTAGTAACTTGTTCTTGTGATTTTGCGATCATGCCAACTGAAGCTACATGCTATCGGTGTAGACGTGTTACAGGCTAGTCATATATAAATTAAATATTAATTTAATTGACATGCAATTAGTTCTATGATTAAAAGCAATCTAGGTTTGTAAATCCGTTCTTGTTGCCATAGTTTCATATAGTCGCGCTCTATACAGTAGCGATAGTTTTTGTGATGTCACTCAAGTATGAATTTATCTATTTAAATGCAACTTGATTAATATTTATTTAACAGCTTTCTAACTAAAAGCAACATAGGGGTATAATTTCGTTCTTGTTGCTTCGTGACTATGCTGGCGTAAGAGACGCATTAGTAACGTTGTTTACCATGTCACGTTATGTGTTTACAAATTAAATTATGCTTATTTGATTAATGTTTATGTCATGCTCTTTTAAATTAGAAGCGACTTAGGTTCATACATAGAACATTCTTAAATAAATGTTAATTTGATTAATATTAACTTAAATGTTTCTTAATCACAATTAGTTTAGTTAAACATGAAGCATGTAGTTAATTTAACTAATATTTATCTACTGTATTTTTAAATTAAAAGTAACTTTGGTTTATAATTTGCCTTTTATAAATAATCAAATGCTATCATGATTAATAAGAACTTAAGTGTTTCTTCAATAGAATTTGTTTAGTTTATGTAAGAAACATATAATGATTCGATTAGCTGTTATCACCTTCTTTATGCTTTCTAATTTACAAATGTCTAAATGACTTAAACACTAAATAAATATTTATAAATAAAATATGAATAAGGTTAACTTCATCTTTTATAATTCAATGTAAATTGGTTAATTCAACTTAAGGATAATTTTCTAGAAGTCTATCACCTTAATTCATTAACTAAAATAAATCAAATGTATAGTTTGTCTTCTCCGATTTGGTGCAACTCCTCGTTAGTCATGTGTCCTCTGTCACACCCGATTTTCTAAAGAACAAAACCAGGCTAATCATATGTGTGCCCAGGAAGTCCACACATATGTCAGAATGAAAAAGTATCAGAAACAATGTTATTATATAACGTATACATAGCTATATTAACACTTACATCAGAGTATCGTAGAACGGTGACTAAACTTCAGGCTCTATTCTTCTCGGGGATGGCTGACTGGGGGGTAACATATGCCTAGCACTTCTATTAGTCTTCTGGAAACTCCACTACACCTTTGTCCTTCTTCTGAGTAGCATCTTACTATATACTGGAGTGTGAGGGAAATAGCAAGAGTGAGTCCATGTCGAACTCAACAAATATATCATGGGGTTCATGAGGCTCAAAAGGTTAGACACTGGTTTACTGCATTTAGCTTTTATTCATCATTTACTTAGCAATTGAGTAGTATCAAGATAACCAAATTCCCATTATAAACCAATGATCAATTGTAATAAGAATAATGAAATAGCAATTAACATAAGCATAATAATAACAACAATAATTAAGCATGATATAACAATGGTGAACATTTATTCTGTAAGAATCCCCAAGGCCGCCCGTGTCCGTGGGCACGGCTAGTATACCAGTTTTTAACTCTGCGTAGAGGTGTACACTTTCACTATGAGTCATGACTTCGAAATGCATGGGATAGCTAGGCCCAAAACACCGGAAATCATATAAAGCCATTTAAAAGTTCGTCTAACAAGTTAGGGCCACTAAGGATTCTCAATTGGAAAGCATGAACCTCCCTCCAAGGGGCGACTTACAAAAGACTGCACCCACCTTGGCAGCCCAAGTCCATACTAGACATGACCCCTCTTGCGCCTTTCGGTAACCACTAACAAGCTAGAAAAGGTCTCTTAAACAACTAGAGCCAGAGCCATATAGCCCTCACAGCTGTACTGTCAATCCCGGTTATCACTTACAGATAAGTCCTTACGGAGAGAAACTAGAGCAACATAAAAACAACATAATGCTCTAGCACTCTTTAACAGTAATAGAGTCATCTTAATGGGTGATTGCACAATTCATTAGTCATATTACAAGATCATTGTTTATTATTAAGCACTAGCAACAACTACCCAATGCAAATCCCATAGGCAACAAGGAAACAAGATATGAATAGCTAAGTTAAATCTCTATGGTTGTCAAGGAGGACACATGCATATGTATGATAATTTCAGTGAATAGGACAACAAGGATGGTCCCATATTATACTTGCCTTGATCAAAGTGATACTCTAGATGACTCTACTGGTCTGGCTCAAAGTAATACTCTTGATCGTCTAGAAACTGCTCACCGTCTAACTCGATCACCAATCAACAACATACATGCATTCGAGCAAACATACACGAACCAAACAAAGAGATATAATTAGAACAGTACACAAACAGCAACAAAACAGTAATAAAATTTTGTAAAACTCTTCTACACATTCCTACGATCACACAAACGCAAAGATCACAAAATTCGGAGTTGAAACGTGAAAGTTATGAATTTTCTAAGATTTCCTGTAGATAAATAATTACTTAAATATAAACTCAAAAATAATTTTTCCAAACCTATTGTATAACTATACTAACATGTAGAGCTCGCAAATACGAACCTAACGCAACTTGAACGGGTCAAATCGGTGTTAAAACAAAGATTTTATGCTCGAAACAAGTTTAGTGGCAAAACGGTAAATCTCAGAAAACGTATTTTTGATTTACCGAGAAGAAATACGTTTTCAAAACGAAGAAACGGACTTCGAGTAATACGCCAAGGACCGCGGGTTCTATTTCATAAAAATACAGGGGCTCTTTATGAATTTTACCCCGTGAAGGGGTATCTTCTAATCTCGGCCACAGATCTCATAACGGACGGTTGTCATCGCTTCCGACATAAAGAGAGAGAGGACGCGGCTTCCGTCTCCATCTCCGGCCGATGGCCTCCATGGCCGGCAGCCTTGGCTCACCAGAAAGATTTGGATCCACCTCTTCTAACAGCGATTCGCCCCGCAACCGACACCAATCGAAAGAGAAGGTCCATCCGAACTTATCTACGCGGTTTAGGAAGGCTACGACAGCCCGAGGAGGGAACGTGGCTCGGGGAGGGTGGCAGCTCCATTGCCGACTCATCGGAAAGCTTCCAACACACGATTCAAAGCACCACAACCCAAAAGAAGAGCATGGGCAGGGAGAGAAGAAGATGGCGAACTCACTCAAGCGAAGAAGGGCTCAAACCAACCCGCAAGCTCCGATGACGAGCAACCGAACCTTCTAGATTTCCCCAAACTCTTATGCTCGATTTCACGTGGTTAGGCTCGGTTTTTAGATAGAAAAAGGGAAGAGGGGAACCACGGCTTCACTTTTATAGCACCACAACCTCGTGTTCGGGTAGGAAATCCCGGTTTAGGCGGTGGTGGGATTCGGTGTTCATATCCGGCTCGGTCACGACTGGAGGAAGAAGAAAACGCGGCTGTCAGGCGGGCTCGGTTCATCGTTGACGCCAGAGAGAGGAGTGCGCACGCGGTGTTCGCCTAGGCCGGCCCACGCGGGCACGGGAAAAAGACGGCAAGCGGGCTTCGGCTCCGTCGGCCCAGCAGCGGGGAAAAGGAAAGGCAGGCTGGCCGAGCGGCCCTCCAGGATGCCAACAACACAGGTAAGCTTTCTTTTTTTATTTGTTTTCAAAACCATTTAATTAGATTTGCAATTCCAAATCAAATAAAATAAAAACCACACCACTCAACACATTAAAACCAATGCTGAGGCATGTATGCTCAAACAAGTTGCTACTTTAATATAAATTTTAATTTAATGAAAAAATTTTATTTTCCTATGTTTTTATGAGCACAAAAATTTACAAATAAATCATTTTAGCTCTATTTCAAAAGAGACAAATTGTTAGGGTGTTACAATTCTACCCCCCTTAAGATGAATCTCGTCCTCGAGATTCGGAAGATGACGATAAAAGAGATAGTGACATTCTGTCTTCCTTTGATCCTCATTTTCTTCCATGTTACATCTTTCAATGAGAATCATGAGACAGTTCCTAAGATCCTCGCTAGCTAATCTGCGTAAGCATGATCATCTCTCATATTGAGTTCCTCCAAAGTTGTTTGTTCCTCTGCTATGACTTCTGTAAACTCATGGTCCACTTTGCTATCCTCAGTGTAACCACCTTCTAATTGGTCATTCTCGTTTTCCTCAGGTGCCGGTTGAACACCTACATACTCAATTCTTTCTCCTGACCGTGTGCTTAGAAACACCGAATGTTGAGTAGAATTAATCAGTCCTTTGCAAGCAAGTAACCAACCTTTTCCAAGGATAACATCTATTTCCATTAACTCCAGAACAATAAGATTTGCCTCAAACTTCACCCCGTTTATGTCAAGACTAACTCTTGGGCATATACGGTTTGCCTTCTTTTCTCCTTACGGAAAGTTAACTACCACCGGTTTCCTCATTGGAAGCATAGTCATCTTATGATCTTCTACATATTTGCGAGAGATGAATGAATGTGTTGCCCTAGGGTCAAACAAAACCATAGTAGTGTCTGAGCCTGCACCAATATAGCCTAGAACAACCTCTTTAGCTTCGTAAATGCTAACCACATCTACATTGTTCAACCTTCCTTGGATATATTTTCGATTCAATTTATTTCTTTGCACCTCTTGATATATTGTTCTGGCTCTTGATGTTGTTGATTCTGGCTGCAATTACTCTTAGTAAACTTCTCCAAACAATCATTCTCATAGTGCTCAATCTCACCACAACCATGACATTCCTCACTGGTATTAATAATCGGAGGTGACAGACATGGTTCTTGAGAGTTAAAGTAATGCTCGTTATTATTGGGTTGCAGAAATTGGTACTGATCCCGATCCATACTACCAAGTAGATGCATAGAGTGTGACTGATACTCTGGTTGTGCAGCAAAACCGAGACAAGTGTTGCTACCTGCAGATTGATGTTTCATTTTCCTTCTCTTCCTATCATGCTCCTTGCGCATATCATCAAGCACAATAGCACGATCCACCAAAGTTTGGAAATTTGGATAGGTGTGGCCCTTCGATTGTAACCTGAGATCAAAATAAATTCCCTTGAGAAAAAGACGTTGCTTATCTATATCTTCTCTCACCTCATTAGGAGCATAACGAGACAACTGAGTGAACTGATCATGATACTCGCACACTGACATAGATCCTTGCTTTAGAGCCCGAAACTCATCTTGCTTAAGTTCTATCAACCCTTTGGGAATGTGGTGAGCTTTGAATTTATCTCTGAACTCCTGCCAGGTTATCTGAGAAGCATGATCAGTACGTCCATCCTGGAAAGATTCCCACCAATCTAGAGCAGCACCATAAAGTTGTCTGGAAGCATAAAGCACCTTTTGATGGTCATCACACTGAGCTATGTCAAGATGTCGCTCCACAGCTCTAAGCCAATCATCTGCCTCTAGTGGATCACTCGCATGAGAGAATGTCGGCGGGTGTCCCATCATAAATTCACCACGCTTACTAATAGGCGGTGCTTGATGCTAGTTATTCACCACATGTTGAACTAGAGTTTGCAACAATTGATTCTATGTCTTCAAAGCTTGCTCTATAGTTGGAGAATTTGTTGCCGGCGAAGGATTAGTTGAATTTGTAGAGTCCCTTCGGTCACCATGTGAAGAACTTCTCCTAGTATTAACCATCTGTTTGTAGCATGAATACATTAAGATTCAGTCATTCCTAACATTCCTAAGTGCAATTTCATGAGATGACAAGATAAGACTTGATAGCATGAGAGGTAAGAGAAAACCCAACCACATAGACAACCGAACTCTTCATCTTGGCTACCCCCCTTAAGAAAATATCCAGTAGGGGAACGAAAGAGTAGCCTGAACCTTCTTATCAATAGATATACTATCATGATGACCTTCCGATATCCAATAAAAACTCGTGGATATAATCAAGAACAAGTAATCTGAAATTCCTTGCGAGCAGAATAACAGCAGCACAGTAAAACATCCATATCTCCAGTTCTGCTAATCCAATTAGGTTGCACCTTATACCGTTGGAAAGCTTATCAAATTCTCTACTACTTACTTACAGAACACTTTTCCAGATTCTGCATTTAACTTGGTGGAAAACAGCACATAACAGATTCTGTTCCAGGTTTCAGACAGCACAGATTCTTCATTTTGTGATTTTCATAACTCCCAAACCAAAATAGCTATGAGGGTGATTCTTATAGTCAGAGAAACATGTTGAAGTCTACTATTGTCCAGAATTTTCTCATGATTTACGGTCATCTACAGGCAGATGTATAAGCCAAATGAGACAGACTGCTCTAGAAGGATAGGATGTAGAGAGTCAAAACAAACCAACCCATCTACCTATTCACTAATCCTTATATCTTAAACCTATATCTAAATGAAATTGTGGGATCCACAAATTCACTACAATCATTACAAAGATCCAAAACAAGCATAGGAATAATGACAATCCAACAAGGCAATATAGGAGCACAACTCAACATTGACTGTCACACCCGGTTTTCTAAAGAACAAAACCAGGCTAATCATATGTGTGCCCAGGAAGTCCACACATATGCCAGAATGAAAAAGTATCAGAAACAATGTTATTATATAACGTATACATAGGTATATCAACACTTACATTAGAGTATCGCGGAACGGTGACTAAACTTCAGGCTACATTCTTCTCAGGGACGGCTGACTGGGGGTAACATATGCCTAGCACTTCTACTAGTCTTCTGGAAACTCCACTACATCTTTGTCCTTCTTCTGAGTAGCATCTTACTACACACTGGAGTGTGGGGGAAATAGCAAGAGTGAGTCCATGTCGAACTCAACAAGTATAACACAGGGTTCATGAGGCTCAAAAAGGCTAGACACTGTTTGACTGCGTTTAGCTTTTAATCATCATATAATTAGCAATTGAGTAGCATCAAGGTATTCCAATTCCCATTAATGAACCAATGATCAATTGCAATTACGATAATGAATAGCATTAACATGAGCATAATAATAACAACAGTAATTAAACATGATATAACAATGGTGATCATCTATCTGTAGATGTTCCAAGGCCGCTCGTATCTGTGAGCACGGCTAGTATACCAGTTTTTAACTCTGCGCAGAGGTGTACACTTTCACTGTGAGTCATGATTTCCAAATGCATGGGTTTGCAAGGCCCAGAACATTGAAAACCATATAAAGCCACTCAAAAGTTCGTCTAACAAGTTAGGGCCATTAGATTCACTCGGCAGGCAGATGTAGAACCCCCCTTCCCTGTGGCACAACAACCGCAGCCTATACACACTAGGCCAGGGGCTCGCACTACACCCAATGTGTCAAGCCATTCTTACGCCATTTAAGGTAACCACTAACAAGCTAGAAAAGGTCTCTTGAACAACTAAAGCCAGAGCCATATAGCCCTCATAGCTGTACTGTATGTCCCGGATGATCACGTACAGATAAGTCCTTATGGAGAGAAACCAGAGCAACAATATAACCCCTTGCTCTAGCCCCCTTTTCAACAATAATAAAATCATCTTAATGGTTGATTGCTTAATCCATTAATCAAAATTACAAGATCATTGTTCATAATTAAGCACTAGCAATAGCTACCCAAATGCATCCCCAAGGTTGACAAGGAATCAAGGTAGCAATCACTAAGTTATAATCTCTAAGGTTGTCAAGGAAGACACATGCATATGTATGATAATTTCAGTGAATAGGACAACAAGGATGGTCCCATGTTATACTTGCCTTAGAACTTGCTTTACACCCAAAGCAACTTGCTCAGAGAACCTTCGGTTATCTCCTAGTCATCCCCGCTTGATCTTCAGCGCTCATGAACGGTTTTCATTCTACTCATAGCAAGCACCACGCACAGGCAAACATACAAACAACAATAAAAGCAACTAAGAATAGTGCACCACATGAGAGAAAACAGCGTACTAAAAGAGAGCTATCGGCTACGGTCACGAAAACACAAAAAACGTCGATAACGGAACTATCGTTAAAAAGAAAAAGACTATCGGAATATTTATATTATAAAAGGAACCACTACATGCTTAATTCATTTTAATTAAACTAGACCATGTGAAATAGTAGCTCAGATTAGTCAAATAATATTTTAGTTCAAAAGCTAAGTTGAAACTAGCCATATTTTTATTTGTAAACGTGCATGTATTATTTAATCAAATTAAACTGTAACTTTGCAAAAGAAAAGTGCATGTGAAATTATCTACACAAGTTTATCATATATGCAACGTACTTAGACTAAGCAAATTTTAATTATAAGATAGATACAAGTACGTTAATCAATTTAATATTTGACGGTATATAGAAAAACATGTGCCAACTAAATGAAATCAATTATGTTTCAAAGTTGAACTAAGCGTCTTATAATTCAAAAGACATTTAGTTTAATATTAATTAGATTAACATTAATTTAGATAGACTAAAGTATAAACCCGTGTTGCTTTTAATTAGAAACTCAATTGCACAAGCATAAATCAAATTAATATCTAACTTATAAAATTCAATGAGGTGGGATAGGGTAAACGTTCCTACTAACATGTAGCTTTGGTCGGCACGACCGCAACACGACAAGAACAGATTTGAATTACTATATAGCTTTTAATTAACAAAGCATTAAATAATCATTAATTAAATTATTATTTAAGTTAATAATTTTCAGAATTGTGTGACATGACAAATGATAGCACCACTGCATAGAGCGCGATGACACGAATCTAACGCGACTAGAACGACTCAAATCGGAGTTAAAATGATTAAACGGTGGAGATTAAAAGATCGGTGGCGAACTAGTACGATAGCTCGTTTTCTTCCTTGAAATCCTGTACAGCTGACAGCTGGCCAGGGAGGAAATCGGGGTACTGCTGCTGCTACAAGTCACGGAGGGGACCGGGGCCTCGGCCAGGGACTCGGAACGGGCGGCGATGGAGTCCTGGAAGGTTCTACGGTGAACATGCAAGCATGGCCGGCAACTACTTCTGAACGGAGGGTGGAAATCAGTGGATGAAGACATTGACCTCCTCGAGATGCCCTGCAGATCCTCACGACATGCTGCTCCTGCTCGGCCGGCTAACTGCATCCACAGGGCAGGGTGCATGGTCGGCATTGAGTGCTAGCAGTTGCCATGTTGATGAAGCTCCTGGATGACGATTCGAGTAGATGCTTGCAAGAAAATCAGCAAAGGATGCATACAGACCGATGGAGATGGCGGACGAATGGTTTCGCACAGCGGAGCTCGGCAGAAGATCGAAGGCGGCGACGACGGTTCTGCTCGGCGAGATCGAAGAAGCTTCAAAACGGTGGTCGCCACGGCAGTGGGTCGCGAACGCCGGTGGGGCTTCAGACGGCGTACACGGCTGCTTGTCCAACTGCCACTGTTCGACATAGCAGCTTGGTCATGCGGTAGGCTACTCTATGGCCAGTAGACGACTGCTCTCATGGACGTTTGCTGCCTACTATCCAGGGAGGCACGCCATCTTCTTGCATCCGCACGTGATAGATAGATGATGGCCGGTGCAGCACGTCATAGTACGAACAGCGGCGTCGTGCAGCCGGGCTGAACGTGGAGATGAAAGTGTCGGCGCGAGCTTCATGTGGTCTCGCTCCGATCGCGATGGATCGATCAGTAGCATGGAGCGGCGATGGCAATAACGTTGGCTCCCAGGCGCACGGCGAGGCAGAGGCGGCCATGGCCGATCGGCTTCTTCACCTCAAGACGAAGGGTGGCGGATGGCTTTTCGACGTTAGCGAGGCAGCGGCCGGCGAGCACAATAGCGGCAGCTTCAGCTCCAAACCCGGCGAGATCCAAAAGGAGGGGCTGCGCACGTGGGACTAGGGCGACGGCTCACATGCAGATGAGGAAACGGGAGCGCGGATGAGGGCCCAGGCTTTATAGGATGCCTAGGCGTGATCCCCACGTGGTAAATCCCAACAAACATGAGATCAGGCGGTGGTGTTTCCATCGGACTAGAGTCCATCTCGGCTACGGGAGTTATTTGTTTTCTTTTCTTTTTATATTCTGAAATCTGTTTCCAAATCCGTTTTTTAAACAGTTTTGAATCAGTTCAATTTTATTTTGGATCAAACCACTTACGTACTAATGTTGATGCTATTTGCTTGTATGACTCGAGCACCGAGCTGATAGCAGTTCGGACTCTAGCACGTATTGCACTAGCATGCACGTATACATATATATATATATATATATGTATATTCAAGATACGGCGAGAGATAGAGGGAGCTACGACCGGTGGCTCGCGATAAGGGTTGTACTTCTGAAATCAGGGCGTCGCGGGCTACGCCGGCATATATATAGTCGTAGGGTTTGGAAACTTTTCGGATTTTCTTAATTTCGGGATTATTTTAATTCCGCGAATAAAAATAATTCTAGAAAATCTAGAATTACCTTTTTGGCCGCGAAAAATAGCCCGGAGCTCAGAAAAAATCACGGAAAAATTCTGGAGACTCTTGGAGAGATAAGGAACTCAACCAAATGAGTTTGGACTCATGAAAAGATGGATGAAGAGATCAAGGAAAAAGATTAAGCTTACGGAAATTGGAATTTTGGATCCAGAAAATACCAAAAAGTTTTCCGATGAGAAGTAAACGTCGTCCTATGGTATTTTGAAAAATAATAGCACTCACCAACACCAAAGACAAGTATCACACAAACACCACATTATTAAATTAATATGAAAAAGTTTAAAACCACAATTTTCTATATTTAATTAGCAACAACTTAACTTATCTAATAAATTTATTCAGATATTGAAATAATTTATTTTATTTAGCGTTTTTCCCGCACAACCCAAAATAGAAAATTTTGGGTGTGACATTGACTCAACTTGCGATGCTATCGTTTTCTTTATATTAAAGGCAGAGATTCCTAAAGCTCTTCTGATTACGCAAGAAGGTGGTAAGAAAAGATTCTAATAGCATATCAAAGCAAGGAGTAGGTGGGAGCAAAGGCTTTATAACAAGCATCAAGGAGGAGATGAATGTCAAAAGTAGACATATAGTTGTGAAGAAAATGTCAAGGTTTTTAGAACAAGGATTTTATAGTAATTTCAAAACCATAAGACGACCATTTTCTAACTAGGCTTGCGTTCTACAGTCAGCATTGCTCTGATACCACTCTGTCACACCTGGTTTTCTAAAGAACAAAACCAGGCTAATCATATGTGTGCCCAGGAAGTCCACACATATGTCAGAATAAAAAAGTATCAGAAACAATGTTATTATATAACGTATACATAGCTATATTAACACTTACATCAGAGTATCGCGGAACGGTGACTAAACTTCAGGCTCCATTCTTCTCAGGGACGGCTGACTAGGGGTAACATATGCCTAGCACTTCTATTAGTCTTCTGGAAACTCCACTACACCTTTGTCCTTCTTCTGAGCAACATCTTACTATATACTGGAGTGTAGGGGAAATAGCAAGAGTGAGTCCATGTTGAACTCAACAAATATATCATGGGGTTCATGAGGCTCAAAAGGTTAGACACTGGTTTACTGCATTTAGCTTTTATTCATCATTTACTTAGCAATTGAGTAGCATCAAGATAACCAAATTCCCATTATAAATCAATGATCAATTGTAATAAGAATAATGAAATAGCAATTAACATAAGCATAATAATAACAACAATAATTAAGTATGATATAACAATCTTGAACATTTATTCTGTAAGAATCCCCAAGGCCGCCCGTGTCTGTGGGCACGGCAAGTATACAAGTTTTTAACTCTACGCAGAGGTGTACACTTTCACTGTGAGTCATGACTTCCAAATGCATGGGTTAGCTAGGCCCAAAACACCAGAAATCATATAAAGCCATTTAAAAGTTCGTCTAACAAGTTAGGGCCGCTAAGGTTTCTCAATTAGAAAGCATGAACCTCCCTCCAAGGGGCGACTTACAAAAGACTGCACCCACCTTGGCAGGCCAAGACCATACTAGACATGACCCCTCTTGCGCCTTTCGGTAACCACTAACAAGCTAGAAAAGGTCTCTTAAACAACTAGAGCCAGAGCTATATAGCCCTCACAGTTGTACTGTCAATCCCGGTTATCACTTACAGATAAGTCCTTACGGAGAGAAACTAGAGCAACATAAAAACAACATAATGCTCTAGCACCCTTTAATAGTAATAGAGTCATCTTAATGGGTGATTGCACAATTCATTTGTCATATTACAAGATCATTGTTTATTATTAAGCACTAGCAACAGCTTCCCAATGCAAATCCGATAGGCAACAAGGAAACAAGATATCAATAGCTAAGTTATAATCTCTATGGTTGTCAAGGAGGACACATGCATATGTATAATAATTTCAGTGAATAGGATAATAAGGATGGTCCCATGTTATACTTGCCTTGATCAAAGTGATACTCCAGATGACTCTGCTGGTCTAGCTCAAAGTAATACTCCAGATCGTCCAGAAACTACTCACCGTCTAACTCGATCACCAATCAACAACATACATACATTCGAGCAAACATACACGAAGCAAACAAAGAGATATAATTAGAACAGTACACCAACAGTAACAAAACAGTAATAAAAGTTTGTAAAACTCTTCTACACATTCCTACGATCACACAGACATAAAGATCACAAAATTCGGAGTTGAAACGTGAAAGTTATGAATTTTCTAAGATTTCCTATAGATAAATAATTACTTAAATATAAACTCGAAAATTAATTTTTCCAAACTTACTGTACAACTATACTAACATGTAGATCTCACAAATACGAACCTAACGCAACTTGAACGGGTCAAATCGGAGTTAAAACGAATATTTTATGCTCGAAACAAGTTTAGTGGCAAAACGGTAAATCTCAGAAAACGTATTTTTGATTTACCGAGAAGAAATACGTTTTCAAAACCAAGAAACAGACTTCGAGTAATACGCCAAGGACCGCAGGTTCTATTTCATAAAAATACAGGTGCTCTTTTTGAATTTTACCCCGTGAAGGGGTATCTTCTAATCTCGGCCACAGATCTCATAACGGACGATTGTCATCGCTTCCGGCGTAAAGAGAGAGAGGACGCGGCTTCCGTCTCCATCTCCGGCCGGTGGCCGCCATGGCCGGCAACCTTGGCTCACCGGAAAGATTCGGATCCACCTCTTCCGACAGCGATTCGCCCCGCAACCGACACCAATCGAAAGAGAAGGTCCATCCGAACTTATCTACGCGGTTTAGGAAGGCTACGACAGCCCGAGGAGGGAACGTGGCTCGGGAAGGGCGGCAGCGCCATTGCCGGCTCATCGGAAAGCTTCCAACACACGATTCAAAGCACCACAACCCAAAAGAAGAGCATGGGGAGGGAGAGAAGATGGCGAACTCACACAAGCGAAGAAGAAGGGCTCAAACCAACCCGCAAGCTCCGACGACGAGTAACCGAACCTTCTAGATTTCACCAAACTCTTATGCTCGATTTCACGTGGTTAGGCTGATAGAAAAAGGGAAGAGGGGAACCACGACTTCACTTTTATAGCACCACAACCTCGTGTTCGGGTAGGAAATCCCTGTTTAGGCGGTGGTGGGATTCGGTGTTCATATCCGGCTCGGTCATGACTGGAGGAAGAAGAAAACGCAGCTGATAGGCGGGCCCGGTTCGTCGGTGACGCTAGAGAGAGAGGAGCGCGCGCGCGGTGTTCGCCTGGGCCGGCCCACGCGGGCGCGGGGAAAAAGATAGCAAGCGGGCTTTGGCTCCGTCGGCCCAGCAGTGGGGAAAAGGGAAGGCAGGCCGGCCGAGCGGGCCTCCAGGACGCCAGCAACACAGGTAAGCTTTCTTTTTTTTATTTGTTTTCAAAACCATTTAATTAGATTTGCAATTCCAAATCAAATAAAATAAAAACCACACCACTCAACACATTAAAACCAATGCTGAGGCATGTATGCTCAAACAAGTTGCTACCTTAATATAAATTTTAATTTAATGAAAAAATTTTATTTTCCTATGTTTTTATGAGCACAAAAATTTACAAATAAATCATTTTAGCTCTATTTCAAAAGAGACAAATTTTTAGGGTGTTACATCCTCTTTGATGGTAGCTCTGTTATCCGTCGGTCTTACGTTTTCGCGATCATAGCATCATGTCGTATAGTCTAGTGCGCTCTTTTAAAGTGTCTCTTTTGTTTGGTGTGTTGTTCTTAGTTGTGTTTATTGTCTATTTGTTCTACTTCATTGCTGCGAGTAGAAGAAGTTTGGTTAATTAGCGCTGAAGACGAGGAGCTGAGGACCGACAGTCGAAGCAAGAGAACTTGAGTCCAGAAGATAGCAACTAGAGATTCTGAGTAGCTAACTTTGAGAAAAGGCAAGTATAGCATGGGATCATACTTGTTTCCTATTCACCTTTAATACACTTAATTCATGTGCATGTGTCTACCTTGTTACCCCTAAGGATATCCTAGCTTTTGTATCTTGTACCTTGACACCGGTGGAACATTGCATTGGGTAGCATTTATGCTAGTGCTCAAGATAAATAACCATGATCTGTAACTTGACTAATGGTATATGCAATAAACGTTTAAAAGATGTTTTATAGAAACATGGCTCAAGAGGGCTAGAGCATTGGGCTGTTTTTATGGTGTTTCTCTCCTTAAGGACTTATCTGTAAGTGAACATCCGGGACTTACAGTACAACTGTGAGGGCTATATGGCTCTGGCTTTAGTCAAGTATGAGGATCTTTTCTAGCTTGTTAGTGGTAACCTTCATGGCGTAAGAATGGCTTGACGAATCAGGTATAGTGCGGCCTCTGTCCTTATGTGTATAGGCTGCGCGTCATTGTGTCATTTGAAAGGGGGGCTCTACATCTGTTTGCCTAGTGAATCTAATGACCCTAACTTGTTAGACAAACCTTTGAAAGACTTCATAGTGAACCCTGCCGACCTTCCTTAGTAGTGGGTCAAGAGGCTGATCACCTCGGGCGAAAGGGTAAATCACGACTCACAGTGAAAGTGTACAACCTCTGCAGAGTGTAAAACTGGTATATCAGCCGTGCTCACGATCACGAGTGGCCTTGGACCCTTACAGAATAAATGATGAACACTGATGGTAATGATAATACTGATGATATTGATGCTCACTAATGATTATTGTTTCTTGCTATACGTTATTCACGTTTACATGATCATGAGGTTATTTGGGCTTACGTAACTTGTTGCTACTCAAATGCTAAAAAGATGACTCACTAAAAGCTATTGCAGTAAACCCGTGTCAAACCTTTTGAGCCTCATGAACCCCGTGTTATATTTGTTGAGTTCGACATGGACTCACTCTTGCTATTTTCCCACACTCCAGTGTGTAGTAAGGTGTTGCTTAGAAGAAGAATAAAGGTGTAGTGGAGTTTCCAAAAGTCTATAAGAAGTGCTTGGCATACGGAGCCCCCAGTCAGCCGTCCCTGTGACGTTGGAGCCTGAAGAAAAGATTAGTGACTGTTTCGCGACACTCTGATAGTTGTAAGTGTTAATATATTATGTTTCCCGCTTTATATAAACATTTGTTTGATATTTTTATTCGGTTGTTGTATGTGTGGACTTCCTGGGCACACATATGACGAGCCTAGTTTTGTTCTTTGCAAAATCAGGTGTGACAGAAACTCAGAGATTCCTTTGTATGTCACTCTCAAGTCTCTCAAAATATGTAGTATTTGTGGATCCTCACCAAGGCAAAAGTGATGTTATGCCTTTCTCTTCCTATAACTAAAACTTATGTGGAGCTCACAGGAGTGGAGGAAGCTAGAGCATATTTGAAACGCATATATTGTAAAGTCAAACAACAAACCTAAAGAGAGATGAGTCATACAACCAAATAAAGAAGTGCATGTGTGTGGACTATTTGAGGTGGAAATATATGGTGGCTAACCTAATTCTACTTTGCTCCATGAAAACTTATCTCTCTTTAAAACTTGGAAATATTTTTTGTGAGAGAATAGGGGCTATTTTATTCATTTCTCTTTTTTAGGCGGGCATCTGAGTACCCATTGTTTTCAATATCTCAGACACTTTTCCAATTTTTTTCAACTCTTTTTTATGAATAACTTTTGGCTAGCACATGCCTCTTTTCTGCGACAAGAACTTTGGAGCATTTATTTGGTGGATGGTAAAACCTATCAAGCATATTTTTGGTGTTCACTCTCAGTGTGGGAGTAAAACATTTTTGAGTGGATCTAAATGGAAAGCATATTTTTGCGCCTACCCTGTGTAGGAGTAGTGCATATGTGAGTGGTATGTATGTGATCTTGATTCTTAGAGCATGACAAACCTCATATGGGTCACAAAGCTTGACCAAACTCAATGCAAAACAAGCAGCATATATGTGAAAGTTTTCCTAACCTAAATAACATGTATGGCTCTGGTAGGAATTCAAGCTTTGTCATATAGGAACTCATCATAGAATTTTTTGTGTTTTCCAAAAAGTAAATCTCCAAAATTTTGGTGTCACTTGGAACAAGATAAACAGGAGCTCAGACCTTCTCATATCATATCCGTCAATTACCTAGACTTAGATCAAGCATATGCTACCCATGAATTTTAAGTTCAGAGTAAATCCTTATATCAAAACAATCTTATCCAAAACTCAAGAGAATTCAAGGCTGAAAACTAGGTACTTGAAAGGAATTACAACAGAGCAACTATTCATCATTTCATTTAAGAGATTATTCAGAGTCCTCTTTATTTCTTAAGAGCTCTAAAAACAAACTATCATACACTCTTTTTATTTTGTTTCCATTCGTCATTTTTAACTATTTAAAAGAAACTAAAAACTAAAGGGGAAAGAATACTAACTTGGATACACAGGGGTGCTCCTCCCCCAAGCTAGCTTTCGACGTAGTTTGTTTTATCAAAGTTTGTACATATTTTTATTTGTTTTATATGTAGACTGATTTTTCAATGCAATGCAAAAGATAAACATGCTAAAGGAAATTTATGCAAATGGAAATAAATATGGATAACTACCGAGTTACCTTTTAGTGAGGGTTTGGTGTTTTAAGTCCTTTGAATCGGACTTCTCCTTGTGAAGTTCATTGATCGAATACCTCAGTTCATTGATTGAATACCTTGGTTTGCTCCAAAGATGAGGATTCTTGTGGTGGCGCCTCTAATGGTGATGCCACCTTCTTCCACCAAACCCGTCTTGATTTTGAGTTTGATTTTAGGTTGACCGGTTTAGAACTTTCACTTATAGAAATTGGAAAATCAACTGACTCTCCCACACTTTTCTTGAAGTGTGTCCAGCTCATAAAGACAAGGTAGAGATCAAGTGCATGGGCTCTGTTGGTGGGAAACACCAAAGAAATAGAACCAAAACTTTATTTATTCTTCTCTAACCTAAGGTACAATGAATATAATAAGGTTGATGTTATGTGTTTTGTTCAATTATAACATAGGTGATAAGATCAGAAAGATGAGCATAAATGTAGCATTTGAATACATGTGACAAAAAGGGTTGAGTTGCTTAACCTACGAAAGGATTGTCTATCTTTTCATAATGTATCAATGATTGACTATCATCTTCTAGAGATAAGATGTGCAATATTTTAGCTCATTTGATTAATACTATGAGATCAAGAAAGTGGTGCTATGAACAAATTTAAAGAAAAAGACATGTTGGATTAGTTAGGTTGAATCAAGTAAGGTTGTAACTCAAACATGTTTGTTTCTTTATTTATGTGCATACTCAAGATCAAGGAAAAGCTTTTAAACAATGACCACTTACCTTGAGTTGTTACCGTCATCATTGGAGTGTGATGGCACCATGTGATGAATGGTAGATGTTGTGTGGTGGTCCTTTCCTCCTTCTTGAAGCTTTGACTAGTATCACATCTTGAGTTGTTCAAGAGCATCTTATCTCCTATGTTGCACTTTCTTCTTTCTCATCCTTTTGTGATGTCATCTTTTTGTTCTTTTTTTTGTGGATCTTGGCATTTTATTTGGACCTTTTGCTCCATTTATTGTTTTATTCTTGCAAAAGATTAGTGGACAGCACATACCTGAAGGATGTACAAATAATTTAAAATAAGGATAGTGTTGTCATAGAGCTAAAGGTCATCTTCTATGCTATAATAGAGTTGATTTTAACATTTTAATTGGCATAGTACATTTATCCCATGTTTTAAATAATGTGCCTCAATTGTTACAAAAACTTCTTCTCGCAAGGATTGATTTTACTTTACATCTTAAGTTTTATTTTCATGTATAAAATTTGTAAACATATTCAAACTTATAGAAACAAAGCAATATTGAGCAGAGAGATTGCAAACCAGCATGCCAGAACAATGGGAGGCTAGGAGGAAGATGAGCAGGGTTGTATCAACTATATAAAAGTCAGCCTTCCTCCCTCACACATGGATTTTTATGTCACTCGACACCATCGATGAGGACTCATGGGTTTTAGGTCCGTTGAGCAGGACCTCTCCCTTGCATTTAACTTTTCTTTGCACCATCTGATCCTAGAGACAAGGATACAAACAATTGCATGATCTTCTTCCATCAACCCTTCTTGATTTTATTTTCTTTTGGTTGATGAGTTGATGTTCATTAGAGATGCAAACTTGAGTTCCTCCTTGATTGTCTTTGTCCTCTGGTAGTATGGAGGAGAGTTGTTATTCTATGTTTGATAGCGATATGTCAGACGTCTTGATGGTCAAGGAAGGAACCTCATTGGTACTTGCATAAAAGCTTCATCTCCAATGACTAAGGGATGTTATCTCGCGACCATGGTCATTCACGGCCTTACGAGACACCGTCGACAGACCTTCATTGATTACTAATGTTTGTTGACATGATGATGCATGCCATGATGTATTGACATCTCGTTGACTTGTCCTTGCTGTCGACATGCAAGATGGTGTCTTGAAAGCATTCATATGAGGTCGGTTGCACCCAGCTTCTCATTAGCATCTTAGCTTGAGTCTTAAGAAAGCTCAATGCTAGGTTGTCTTTGACATTGCTTGTAGCCTGTTAATTTATCCGTCCACTTCTATGACTAAGTGCTTTTCATTGTAGATCCATTTAATGGCACACGTCTTCTTTCTCTTTGTTCCAAAACTAAGTGGTGGTTTGGCTTGAGTATGCAGGTTCAAAACAAACCATGAACAGGCATGCTTATATTTATTCTTTCCTAGAAAATTTTAGTGGATAAATACCTAAGGGAATATAATGAATTTCAAACACGGGTTGTTGTTCATAATTTTTGTGATTTTTCTCTATGCTAATGATAGAATAGTTTTAGCATTACTTTAGCATAGATTTTGTTTATCATGTTTTTTATATAAAGTTTATTTGTTTGCTACATTCTAGCATGGTTCAAGGCAAGGGTAACTTGCAACATAAGATAAGTGAATAAACTTTGATACTCACAGTTCTTCCTTTTATAAAGAATGAGCTGGGTCTTCTTTGCACAAAGTTATTGGAGTTCACCATATGCCTTGATTCGCCTCTGATGTGAATTTATCTCAGGACTTTCCCAAATTGAATTTGAGACTTTTCTACAGGGGTTAGTATAACAAAATAACCAATATCTACTAAAATAAACTATCGGCTCAAAAATTAAACTAGATACCATGTTTATGTTAATTTAGAAAAGCATTTCAACCTAAGCACCATGCTTAATTTAAAAAGCCTTTGGAAGTAAGATCAATGCACCTCTTGGTTCAAAAATCAAACTAAACACCACGTCTAACTTGATTTAAGAAAATAGTTTAAACTAAGCACCACACTTACTTTAAAAGGTGTATGAGGATACTCTAAACCTAAGCATACTATAGCAAACAAAGCTAGCATAAAAGCATAAAAGAGATTTATTTAAATGAAGATGAATGAGCATGATCATGGTGAGATATCTATTTTTATACTTTTTCTTTAGATGCAAGCAATTGTAGGGAACTAAACATGCTGTGAATTTAACATGGGAAAACTTAAATTAAATGGAAGCAGATACAAGAATTATTCAAAGTAAACATGCAGTGGAATGCAAAAAATAAAAGAACTCATCAAGTTTAAAGTCCATGAGTAAGACTATCTCACCTTTCTTGATCAAACTCACCATAACTCACAATGGAATTTGCAGCGTCTTTGTTTGTCACATGGGATGTGATTTAATAACTTGTGACGGTGACCTTTTCTCCAATCTACACATGGTTAGTGTTGGGCATTCTTAACGTCATTACCAAAAGTAGACTTAGTTTTCTAATTCTGATAACGGCGCCAAAAATGCCGAACCTATCCCTCATGCCACTTAAGCCAAGTTGTCATCCCCAGCATGACATGAGAGATGCGGTATTGAAATATGCAACTGCTCTTCTAAATAAATAATAAATAAGATCTGCAAGCGCACAGATTAATACCGATGTAGCATTTTAACCGGAAAGTATTCCAGGTATCGTTATTTATATTTTTACCACTGGGAAGGGATTACTAACATCAATGTTGATTATGGAATGGAATATAGGAATGAGTATCAATCATTGCATGTATAAGTGAGAGCATTCATCTATCTCTTGCATACAGGGGTAAGTGTCACATAAAATATAGATAAAGTATGAATGGTGACAAAGATAATTAATCTGATCAGCTAGCCACATATAATAATGATAAGCACCTCAACAGATATTCTAGCAAGTCATTAGCATGGTATTAGGACGAACTACAAGGATATTTCCTAAGTTATTCTTAACTATAAAGTCTAGCATATCATAGTTAGTGCAAGTACACTTGGCAATCATTGCGAGAAAGGACTACGCCCATGCATAGTGATATTATCAAGGAAGATGAGAAACATAGCAATCACTCCCCCGTAATAATGTTGCTCTGCCTGCTATAAGAACCAACGAAGCTGTCACCATCGCGGACCACCCCACGATCCGGCATATAAGGTGCAATCGCAGATAAATATGGTCTAAGCACCACGCCTACACAATATTTATCATTTACCCATGGATCTGATGGATAAATGCTATACGATCCTAAACATGTATATAATTCCAATCTAACTAAGCCAAGCGTATAACTACGATAAACTAAGAACAATATAATCGCAAACATAAACAAGTAGAGCATAGTCATAATCAATATATTGAAATAGAACAAAGTTGTATTCATAATATTGAAGAACAAAGATGAACAATGAAGAACAGTAAAGGAATTACCAAGAATCCTCTTGACAAATCCAGAAACCAATCGAAGATTGACTCCTTCTAGTTCTAATCCTATGTAGCTATGCTATACTAGAGATCTAGTTGATGTGGTGGCTCTAGGGCTTGATCAGAGACTCTCCTCCTGAGATTAGGGTTTGAAGAATTGAGAATGAGGGAGTGCCTCCTCCAGGGGCCAGGGGTCCTGCTTATATAGCACCCTCAAGTGAACGTGGGCCGTCGGATCAAACCGACATTAATCGCTCGGTTTTCCTTGATCCCTTAGGTCGGTGGAGCATAATCCACGAGACGGAGCCTGATTGGCTCTCAGGCCAGGGCGGGCGCCCTAGGGAGCAGGGCGGGCGCCCTGCCTCTGGGCCCGTTCGGCCTCCCGTTCGATCTCGTGGCTTCTGGAGTCTTCTAGATGATAGAAAATCGGTGAACACGTTATTATCTCTATGTAAACCCGACGTGTGGGCCTTTCCTCCGTATTTTCTGATAACCCCCTGCAGAAACAGACAAACACCAAAACTCGTGGAATTCTGTCAGATAAAACCCTAAGTCTAGGTGTTGGTTGCATTTGGATCATTTTCTTTATTTATTTGATAACTATATTTGGTACTTAAGGACCGTCAACAAACTCCCCCAAGCTTACCTCTTGCTCGTCCCTGAGCAAGGATAGACTCATTATGGACCAAAAGTTGCTGCAACGCCTTTGAACGTTGACGGTACATATGCTTTCAAATAAGGTCTCATCCCTGAGTTAGAGTAAACTATCAAGACTTAAAACTTACTCATTTTACCTTTCACCATGGGGCTTGCAACCGTCACCTGCATCTTGAGTGGTTAAAAGATAGAACGGTCTAGTCAAACGCCATGTCTCTTATTCTTGATCAGCTATAGCTCTAGAGTTTTTGCAAATTTTTCAAATAAAACTCAGAGATTCCTTGTATGACTTTCTCGGGTCTCTCTTTTGTGGTATTTCTGGATCCTTACCAAGGCAGTAATGGTATATGCCTTCTCTCTCAAAGTATGTGGTATTTATGGTATAAGGCGTAGTGACATTGCCTTCTCTCTCACCCTACTCTAATAAGGCTTTGATATCTGGAGCTCATAGGTGGGAGATACAGTATACATACTCATAGAACATTTATTGCATAGTCAAACCATGGATCCAGAGAAACAAGTCAATAAGTCAAATCAAGATGTGCATGTGTGGTGAATGAGTGGTGTATGGTGATAACAAAAGTCTAATGCTCTTTTTGAGGGAATACATACCTTTCTTGCTTTTTTAAAACTTTTGAGGGGAATGAGATGCTCTATTTTTTTTCTTTTTTTTTCTCTCAGGTGGGTATTGTACCCCTAATTCTACTGTCGGACACTTGTCCATTTTTACCTCTCGTCTCACTTTTTCTTTCTTCGAGGTTCCGAGCACTTGCTCCTTTTTATTTCCTCGTATTTATATATATTTTTTAGAACAATCTCCCTCTTTTGAAAATATAGCAAGTGGTAGTAGAAATGACTTGAGCATTAACTTCACAGGGAATAACAGGAATGGGATAATGTTTTTGGCTATTCTCTCCCGGGTCAGGAGTAGAATAATTTTGGGTGAATCTGGAGATGGAAATGAGTGGATATATGTGGATGCGTACTTCCAGAGTAGAAGCAGCATGTATGAGTGAACGTGCAAGTGAATCTTGATTTTAACCGCATGACAAGTTCCTAAGGGTCTACACAGCTTGACCACACTCAATGCCCATAAGCAGTAAGTAGTAAAAGTGCGGCTCTTAATCTAACAAGCATGTATATATGGCTGTGGTAGGAATTTAAACTCTCATCATACAGGAACTCATCATGCAACATTTTAAAGATTTTCAAAGATAAAATTCTCCAGAATTCTAGCATCTCTAGGAACAGATAAACAGCAGCTCAACCTTCCCATATCATATCCGCTAACAACTTAGACTTCAGATCAAGTTCTCTTCCCACTAGTTCAGGTTTAGAGCCAGTTTTAAATTATAACAGTTATGTCTAAACTAGAGAGAGAACAAATTTGAAAATTAGGCAGAGCAACTATTCATCATATCCATGCTAGAGTTTTATTTTCAAGATTCAGTTTAGCATAGCTACTTTATTTATTTATTAACCTAAGCAAATATATATAAACACAAAATATTTATTTGGGTTTTCATGATTATGCATCTTTTTATTTTAATAAAGCATAGGTATAAATGTAGATAAAAATACTTATCGGGATAAATGGGGGTGCTCTCCCCCAAACTGGATCTTGACGTAATTTCTTCTGATGTAGCTAGCAGGTGCAGAGGTGTATTTGAATGTCGGCAGCACCCTGACAACGATTAGGATGTCCTCCATCTGCTAGTCTTCCTGAATTCTGTGGAGCTCAAATAGACAACAAAGCTTCGTGGAACTTGATTAAGCGTTAGCATAAATATCTAGCCTTTATCATGTTTGAGCTTCCTTGATAAATGTCACTCTCTATTTTTATTTTCATTTTTATAGAACAGAAAATATATTATTATTATTTTTTTATGTCACCACAGTGAATGTACTTATGGGTTTTATGCCACTCGCATACTCACATGGGGCTTACTGTTTTCAACATTTTTTTTAGACAGAATGAACATGATTAACTGAGCAATAATTAAAGGGAAAATGATGACTACCAAGTTTACCTCTTGGCACGACGTTCGGTGTTTTTAAGTCCTCCGAACAGGACTTCTTTTCTTCTTAGTTGTCCTAGGATTTGGGTGGCGTAGACGGTGGTTCCGGCAGCGCCTCCTCTTCTTGTGTAACTGTCTTCGCTTTCCATACCCGACTTGGTGCTTCGGTCTCCTGTTGTGTATCCTCGGGCCTTATGACCTCTCCTTCATAGTCTGCCCATACGTCCTTGATGGTTTGCCTCCTTTGGTTACGGTTACGTCGCCTTCTTCTTGTCCTGACCTGCTTAGAATCTTCAACTATATAGTTAGGGTCATTAAAGTAGCGGCGTACCTTCTCAGAGGGGAAATGCATATGGACTTCTCCGGTTCCAATGTAGATGATTGCTTTGACGGTGCCTAGGAACGGTCTTCCTAGGATGATGGGTGGATCGTACTCGTCGTCTCCCATGTCAATGACCTAAAAGTCTGTATGGACAAAATGATCGTTAATTTTAACAGGGACATCGGTTACTATACCTTCGACCTTTCGGGATGTCTGATCTGCCATCTGGAGCTGAGTGTATGTTGGTTTTAAGGGCATGGTCCCGTACAAGAGCTGATAGGTGACTGTGGCCATTATGTTGACGCCTGATCCAGTGTCGCAGAGCGCCTTCTGAAAGGAGTATCCATTGATTGAGCACTCAATGCTTGGCATACCTAGGTCGTCCTTCTTGTTCAGGAAGGGCGACTTGAGTCGACCATCTTGACCTCCTTGAACTACAGTGACCATCTTAGCTGATTCGGTCCATCCTTGGTTGTTCTTGTTGTGCTTGTTCCTCCTGTTGGTCCTCTTCCTTGGTTCATGTTGGGGTTGCTCTGGGATTTGTGTAATCTTGTTCTTGAAGGAAAACGTCTCCTTCCTCCCCTTGATGTTGAAGTTGATCTTCGCAGCGCTGGCATAGATGACAGCTCCCGAGGTGTTCAGGAATGGCCTTCCCAGAATAACTGGTGACCTCTCATCGGACCCGATCTCTATCACCACGAAGTCAGCTGGAGCATACGAGGTACCAACTCGGACACACATGTTCTTTAATATTCCTTTAGGAAAGCTTAGTGTCCGATCTGCAAGCTGCAAACACATAGTTGTTTCTGATAAAGGATATGTAAAGAATTTTTCATAGAGTACCCTAGGCATAATGTTGACGCTGGAGCCAAAGTCGCAGAGTGCTTCTGGGAAGTCCACCATGCCGATGGAGATCGGGATGACGGGGCGTCCTAGATCGCCTCTCTTGACTGGCAGAAGGTCATTATGTACTCCGACAGCGGGATTACTCCAATAGTTACCTTGCATCCTCAAGCATCTCAGGGCAGTGATTGCCTGAGTGTCCAATGTCTCCACATTCCTCACAAGTCATGTGAGAGTCGTAGACGTTCATGACTTCTCTTTTGTCTCCAGCTTTGTCATCTAGCTTTTTCATGAGTAGGTCTAACTTTGCAGACAACATGTCTACCTCCTTGAGCTGGTGCATACCTCCACCCTTCTTGCGTGTTTGAGTCCTCTCTTCATTCCAACCTTGGTTGGACGCCATCTTCTCCACAAGGGCTGTAGCTTGTGGTATGGTGAGTCATAGAAATGCGCCTCCAGCTGCAGCATCCATGGTCTCACGAGCACTAGTGATGAGCCCATGATAGAAAGTCTGCATAAGTAGCCAGCTCTCCATTCCATGATGGGGACATTCTAGGATGTAATCTTGAAAGCGCTCCCATGCTTCTGGAACGGATTCATCATGTTGTTGCTAAAAACTTGTAATCTTCCCACGGAGAGCATTGGTCTTGCCCATGGGAAAGAACTTAGCCAGAAAGTTCGTAGAGCAGAGTGCCCACGTAGTGTTCTTATCCTTCGTCGCGTAGAACCACTGCTTCGCTCTCCCCAATAGTGAGAATGGGAAAAGGCGAAGTAGTATGGCGTCTCTGGGAACATCTAATAAAGTGAATGTGCTGCAAATCTCCAGGAAGTGTTGGAGATGAGCACTTGCATCTTCGTGCGGCTTCCCACAAAACTGGTTGGCTTGTACCATGTTGATGAGCCCTGGCTTGAGCTCAAAGTTCTTGTTGATGGCCGCGGCAGGTCCAGTGCGGATGTTGTCCGTAGTGGGAGCTGAGAACTCGCGGATCGTCTTGTTCGCCATGGCTGCGAACTCTGTTGACAAATTCCGGATGAAACTTCGGCGGTCTTCTGGATTGGATGAAGTGTTGCGTCGAAGTGTTGACTTCTTGAGCTTGGCTCTTGCCCCTCTGATTAATGCTTCGGGGTTGTCAAAATTTTCTGGAAGATGTCCTCTATTCATACATCACCCTGCAAAACAATAAGAATGGAAAAAAATACAGGGGTAAATCTGTATGGGAGAATTGATGATCTCAATCACTTAATGATGCGAATGATGACTCAAATTCCGTATTCATTCCTTGTTAGTAAATCAATCTTCCCCGGCAACGGCGCCAAAAATGCTTGTTGGGCATTCTTAACGTCATTACCAAAAGTAGACTTAGTTTCCTAATTCTGATAACGGCGCCAAAAATGCCGAACCTATCCCTCATGCCACTTAAGCCAAGTTGTCAGCCCCAGCATGACATGAGAGACGCGGTATTAAAATATGCAACTGCTCTTCTAAATAAATAATAAATAAGATCTGCAAGCGCACAGATTAATACCGATGTAGCATTTTAACCGGGAAGTATTCCAGGTATCGTTATTTATATTTTTACCACTGGGAAGGGATTACTAACATCAATGTTGATTATGGAATGGAATATAGGAATGAGTATCAATCATTGCATGTATAAGTGAGAGCATTCATCTATCTCTTGTATACAGGGGTAAGTGTCACATAAAATATAGATAAAGTATGAATGGTGACAAAGATAATTAATCTGATCAGCTAGCCACATATAATAATGATAAGCACCTCAACAGATATTCTAGCAAGTCATTAGCATGGTATTAGGACGAACTACAAGGATATTTCCTAAGTTATTCTTAACTATAAAGTCTAGCATATCATAGTTAGTGCAAGTACACTTGGCAATCATTGCGAGAAAGGACTACGCCCATGCATAGTGATATTATCAAGGAAGATGAGAAACATAGCAATCACTCCCCCGTAATAATGTTGCTCTGCCTGCCTTACACATGGGAGGGGGACTATATAAGAACCAACGAAGCTGTCACCATCGCGGACCACCCCACGATCCGGCATATAAGGTGCAATCGCACATAAATATGGTCTAAGCACCATGCCTACACAATATTTATCATTTACCCATGGATCCGATGGATAAACGCTATACGATCCTAAACATGTATATAATTCCAATCTAACTAAGCCAAGCGTATAACTACGATAAACTAAGAACAATATAATCGCAAACATAAACAAGTAGAGCATAGTCATAATCAATATATTGAAATAGAACAAAGTTGTATTCATAATATTGAAGAACAAAGATGAACAATGAAGAATAGTAAAGGAATTACCAAGAATCCTCTTGACAGATCCGGAAACCAATCGAAGATTGACTCCTTCTAGTTCTAATCCTATGTAGCTATGCTATACTAGAGATCTAGTTGATGTGGTGGCTCTAGGGCTTGATCAGAGACTCTCCTCATGAGATTAGGGTTTGAAGAATTGAGAATGAGGGAGTGCCTCCTCCAGGGGCCAGGGGTCCTGCTTATATAGCCCCCTCAAGTGAACGTGGGCCGTCGGATCAAACCGACATTAATCGCACGGTTTTCCTTGATCCCTTAGGTCGGTGGAGCATAATCCGCGAGACGGAGCCTGATTGGCTCTCAGGCCAGGGCGGGCGCCCTAGGGAGCAGGGCGGGCGCCCTGCCTCCGGGCCCGTTCGGCCTCCCGTTCGATCTCGTGGCTTCTGGAGTCTTCTAGATGATAGAAAATCGGTGAACACGTTATTATCTCTATGTAAACCCGACGTGTGGGCCTTTCCTCCGTATTTTCTGATAACCCCCTGCAGAAACAGACAAACACCAAAACTCGTGGAATTCTGTCAGATAAAACCCTAAGTCTAGGTGTTGGTTGCATTTGGATCCTTTTCTTTATTTATTTGATAACTATATTTGGTACTTAAGGACCGTCAACAGTTAGAAAAATATATATACAATACCTGTGGGATGGATCATGAACGTTCAGGCACCCTGGGTTCTTTAATATTTCTTTCTTCTTTTTCTTGTGGAAACTTACCAGAAGGTTGCAATGGCGTCTGTTGTCCTGTCTTTTCCACAATTTAATAGAAAGGGGCAATCCTACTAAAGCTAGTGATTACTAGATTTGTAGACATCAGGATCAATATCAAAATCTTTAGGCCAATTGTTTTCACGGCAACGGCGCCATAAATCTTGTTGGTATTTTTAAGCGCACACAGATAAAATCCGCAAGTGCACGGATACCGTTGTAGATTTTACCCAGGAATATTCCTAGGTATCTTATTTATCCACAGGAAAATAATGGTTAAAGAAGTTGATAGTTCATCATCATATATCTACTAACTAGTATACCAACTAGACTAAAGTGGGGGTAAGTGTTGGTAATGATAAGAGTTATAACACACACATAGGAGAATTCTAAGGTATATAAATAAGCAGTTGTTGATGGTAGTTAACAACCAAATTAAACCATCAAAGAAACATATATAAGGGCACAAATGAGATTACCAAAAAATGTTTAGGGTTTAAACAAATAAATTCCACAAGTTTTGGTGAATGTGTAATTTCTGTAGGGATTAACCAGAAAACCATCAAGGCGGACCTATATGTCAGAGTGAATAATGCAATTCCATCGTGAAACCTATGTGGGAAGGTTCTAGAGAACTCCAGAGGACATCACATCGAGGTGGGAGGCAGGACACTACCATGAGGGGGCCGACCGGCCCCACCTGTAGGCCGCCCAACTCCTGGGCCCACCTGTCAGTCTCCCCGCTGCAACGTAGGTTTCCTACCGCTTCCTAGGTTGCATCTCCATTGTTCCTTAAGTCGGTTTGATCCAAGGGTTCACATTGCAAGCTCTGGCATTTATAAACAGCCCTGTACCCCCTCCCTCAGCAGATCACTAAAACCCTAATTCATATCTTTAGGATCACAACCAGCTATGCAAGAGAAGATTAGTCCTCCATAGGATCTAGTCTTATGAATAGAAATAGTGAGATAGAGAGTGAGGGAAGAGTTTGAAGGAGCTATCGGCCTGTCGGTGCTCTCTCTATGGCTTATACCTTCGTGGATCCAAGTTCCACCTAAGCTTGGTTCTGAGATTCCTCTGGTAATCAACTTCTAATTTAAGTAAGCATTTAATTTTATTTATTCATAAGGATCGCGACTGTTGGTATGTATTAATACAAAGGGAATATGAAGGATTCCGCAAACGCACAGAATACCATTGTAGCATTTTACCGAGAGTATTCCATGTATTGTTATTTATATTTTACCACCAGGAAACACTGCAATAAAGATTTATTAAGTAATGGCAAAGGAGTAACCATTAACATACCAACATAGCTAGAGTAGGGGATAAATGTGATGATAGGAGTTAAGCATAATGACACTCAGGGGATAGGTCACTAAGGTAATGTAAACTAGTTAACTCGGGTGAGGTGGATTCCTATGACACTCTTATTACATGGTTAAAGTATATATGTATCCAACTAAGCTAAGACTAACTCTACTCTTGTGCACTTCGGGACGCCACTTAGATGGTAGAGCACCCGTAATGGAACCTTCTCATTAGCATAGCCATGTAGATAAGAATATGATAAATTGAGAAAAAATCTTACAAGATGAAGAAGTGAAGATGCAAGGCTTTGCCAAGCCTCCAAGACTAGATCCAGAACTTGATCCTCCCTCCTGAATTACTAATGTACTACATTGGAGAGTCTGGACCTAATCCTCCTAGTGTACCCTAGTCTCTAAATAAGAGATATGAATTACAGTTTTAAGGATGCCCCTGCCTCAGGAGGTACAGGTCTGCTTATATAGGCCAGTGGGATGAACCAGAACCCTCGAATCAAACTAACTTCAATCAAGGGTGGAGATGCAACCCCTAAGGCGGTGGAGAACCGACATGCGAAGGTGGTGGCTGATAGGGGGACCCATAGGTCGACCGACCTAGGGTGGGGTTGGCTGACCTACCCCTATGGTAGGTGGGCCCCACCTTTGGTGGCACACCTTCTCGTGTCTTTTAAATTCTTCTCAACTTGGTTTTAATGCGGAATTAATATCTCTTGATTCTAGAATCCAAAAATAGCAAATAATATATCTGTTTCGATCATCTCGACAAGCTCTTCTCAATGGTGCACTCCAATTAATCATTTGAGATAATTTTATTTGGTGAAAAATTAAAATAACCTATAAAACAAGTGAGAGCACTAAAATTCGTGGAACTCATTAGTTTAAACTCCTATACCTATGTTTGGTGATGTAATTAACCATATATGCAGGTAATGTTGATGGTTTATAATTGGTGTTAGTGACCGCCAAGAGCGACTCTTTTGATTGCTTTATTCTCTTCCTAGGGGGAGTAAAGTATTAGTCAAAAGTGTAAGCCTGGTGCTTAGACTTAAGTTAATTGTGAATGCACCCTGCATTCTGGATCGGTGGTAGTTCGCGAGGGTGACTCTTGTAGCCTCGTTGAATTCTCTGTAGTCTACCTCCCATTTGTAGGCCAAGTGGGACCCAGTTACGAAGGAAAGCATCCTCTTTTGGTATCTTTCCTTAGTAATATCCCTAGTTGAATAGTAGAAGACATAGTTTACCCAAGATTAGAATTAGAGAACCTCAGTTATCCTCTCTACACTCCTATTTATCTTAACCTTGTTGCTACTCTTAGTTAAGTTAAACCTTAACCCAGTTACCACCCCCATGTTAAGTTAGACCATAGTTAGTCTCACACGTTTTCCTGTGGATACGATACTTGGAATACCTGTGAAAGCTACTGTCACACCCGGTTTTCTAAAGAACAAAACCAGGCTAATCATATGTGTGCCCAGGAAGTCCACACATATGCCAGAATGAAAAAGTATCAGAAACAATGTTATTATATAATGTATACATAGCTATATTAACACTTACATCAGAGTATCACGGAACGGTGACTAAACTTCAGGCTCCATTCTTCTCAGGGACGGCTGACTAGGGGTAACATATGCCTAGCACTTCTACTAGTCTTCTGGAAACTCCACTACACCTTTGTCCTTCTTCCGAGTAGCATCTTACTACACACTGGAGTGTGGTGGAAATAGCAAGAGTGAGTCCATGTCGAACTCAACAAGTATAACACAGGGTTCATGAGGCTCAACAAGGCTAGACACTGTTTGACTGCATTTAGCTTTTATTCATCATGTAATTAGCAATTGAGTAGCATCAAGATATTCCACTTCCCATTAATGAATCAATGATCAATTGTAATAAGGATAATGAATAGCATTAACATGAGCATAATAATAATCAACAGTAATTAGGCATGATATAACAATGGTGATCATCTATCTATAAATGTTCCAAGGCCGCTCGTATCCGTGAGCACGGCTAGTATACCAGTTTTTAACTCTGCGCAGAGGTGTACACTTTCACTGTGAGTCATAACTTCCAAATGCATGGGTTCGCGACTCCCCAAAACACCAGAAATCATATAAAGCCACTTAAAGGTTCGTCTAACAAGTTAGGGCCATTAGATTCACTCGGCAGGTAGATGTAGAACCCCCCTTCCCAGTGGCACAACAACCGCAGCCTATACACACTAAGGACAGGGGCTCGCCCTACACGCAACGTGGCAAGCCGTTCTTACGCCATTTAAGGTAACCACTAACAAGCTAGAAAAGGTCCTTTAAGCAACTAAAGCCAGAGCCATATAGCCCTCACAGCTGTACTGTATGTCCCGGATGATCACGTACAGATAAGTCCTTATGGAGAGAAACCAGAGCAACAATATAACCCCTTGCTCTAGCTCCCTTTTCAACAGTAATAAAATCATCTTAATGGTTGATTGCTTAATCCATTAATCAAATTACAAGATCATTGTTCATAATTAAGCACTAGCAATAGCTACCCAAATGCACAACCCATAGGTGACAAGGAAACAAGATATCAATAGCTAAGTTATAATCTCTATGGTTGTCAAGGAAGACACATACATATGAATAATAATTTCAGTGAATAGGACAACAAGGATGGTCCCATGTTATACTTGCCTTGATCAAAGCTTTTCTCATGATATTGTTGGTCTGGCTCAAAATAATACTCCTGATCATCAAGAAACTGCTCACCGTCTATACTCGATCACCAAGCATCAACACACAATCATCCGAGCAATCATACACGAAGCAAACAAAGAGACATAATTAAACAGTACACCAATAGTAGTAAAACAGTGTAAAAAGTTTGTAAAACTCTTCTACACGTTACTACGATCACACAGACGTAAAGATCACGAAATTCAGATTTAAAACGTGAAAGTTATGAATTTTCTAAGATTTCCTATATATAAATAATTACTTTAATATAAAATCGAAAATAAATTGTCACAAACCTACTGTACAATACTACCAACATGTAGAGCTCGCAAATACGAACCTAACACAATTCGAACGGGTCAAATCGGAGTCAAAACGGAGAAGATATGGCCTAATCAAGATTGTATGTGTATACGTATTTCTATCGTATTTCGGGATTTGTTTTACTAAAGAAAAACGGCCACAAAACTTATGCATGATGTCATCAAGCTAGGAATCAGGACAGGTAGGAATTGGAGCATGCACGGTACACGACATCAAGAGCTTGACCAAAATATAGAGGTATACACGCTTGCATGGTGAACCGCACTTGAGACATTGCAACAGGTGAGATGGTGGCGTGTGCTTGCTTATGTAAGCGGTATAAAACATGGTTGGCGTGTGCTGATGTAGCATAACTTGGCAGTTAGAAAGAAAGAAGCGGCGGCCAGAGAGGCTTACTGAAGAACATTGGAGATGGATGGTTGCATGGGACGTTTACCGACGGTCGAGAAGCAGCGAGGCTGACCATGGACAAATTGATATCAAAAGAACTGAATTTGCGAGTTCGGTCAGCTAGATAATATAATAGTGCATAAAGGATAGATGATTAGAAAAGCTTTGTTATACGTAAACGGGTCATGCTGCTCACTAGTCCTACCTTCAAGCACTTACGTAGCCATGCACGGTTAGCCCAGGATGATTCTCTAGCTATATGTATTTTCATTGTATTTTGCGATTTGTTTTTATAAAGGAAAACGGCAACAAAACATCCATGATGTCATGTGATAGTCATCAGGATGTCATCAGGCTAGCAAATTGGATGGGAGCCTGCATTGTGCTTGCACATACGTAGACCTAACAGCTTGCATGGCACTATGGCTCGATGAAATAAATAAATAATGAATGGATCAACTATTCACTTATTGCAAGGTCAAAAGCAAATTGAAGTTGTCACTTGCCGGATTCTTATCAAATAAACACAACAATTGCTGCAACTACAAGTCCTGGCCAATGGATACGTATGATGATTACAGGGAAAACGTGAACGTGAAGGATGGATATGTTGTTGGTGCGCGTACCGTACGTGGCGTTCCAGGCATGCATGGCGTTCGGTGGCTGGTTTGGGTACAGGTTTATGGCCGGCTTGGCTTGCAAGCTAGCGCCATCACGGAGAATCGCGCAGCACGACACTGGGGTTTTGGTCGAGTGCAGGGCTGGGCTTCAAGGTTTCAGCAAGATCAATCTGGCTATGGTGGCAAAACGTGACAACGACGCACGGACAAAGCAGAGAGGAGATAGGGCACGAGAGTATACCGATGGTTTCCTTACCATTGTGCGATGCTCGGAGCGAGGGGTCGTTGCAGCGTGGAAGAGACAGCAGCAGCAGAGGTGCACGGCGGCTTCCTGTGTTGATCGGCAATGACGTGAGCAAAACAGAGAGCAAGCAGCCTCGACATCTTCGGCGGACGACGACGTACGGCTCGACGGAGCGGGTGTCAGCTTGACGGGGAAATCGGCAGTGGATCGCGAACACCGGTGGGCTTCAGATGGCGTGCACGACTGCGGCGGCGGCTTGCAGCTCAGCGAGATCGGTCAAGTGCGGCGGCGGCGGCGGCGGTGATTGTTAGGGCTTGAACGGTGGCATGGAGCAGCATCTTATCGTGATGAGTATTGTCAGGCCGGACAGCGACGTCCGGTGGCCGGGCCAAACTTGGAGCAGAAAGTGGTGGCGGTCGAGTGCCTCATATGGTCTTTCCCTCACGTGATGGAGATCGATCAGCAGCAGACATAACAGAGCTTCGGTGGCCCTTCACACACCTCTGCATCTGCGAGCTTCTCCGCTGCAGATCGATGTCGTTGGAGACTTGGCCAGAGATAACTTGCAACGGTGGTCATCGCCTCGTCGATGCTTCATCACATGACACGTTGCTCCAGCGTTGGTCCAACGTCAGTGATGAGATCAGGATGACGGCTTTCGAGGGTTGCACCCTGGCAACAGAGGTGTAGATCGATCCTTTATTTGGTGGTGGCTCACGAAAGGCCGAGGGCAGGGCGTGATGCTGAAAACGATCGACTCCCAGATGAATATGGCGACGTAAATATATACCCAAGGCTTGGACCAGACACTAGCACGTATTGCATGCACGTATACATATATATGTATATTTAAGATACGGCGAGAGATAGAGGGAGCTACGAGCGACGGCTCGCGATAAGAGTTGTACTTCTGAAACCAGGGCGTCAAGGGCTATGCCGGCATATATATAATTGTAGGGTTTGGAAACTTTTCAGAATTTCTTAATTTTGGGATTATTTTAATTCCGTGAATAAAATAATTCTAGAAAATCTAGAATTACCTTTTTGGCCGCGAAAAATAGCCCAGAGCTCAGAAAAATCACGGGAAAAATCCTGGAGACTCTTGGAGAGATAAGGAACTCAAATAAATGAGTTTGGACTCATGAAAAGATTGATGAAGAGATCAAGGAAAAAGATTAAGCTCACGAAAATTGAAATTTTAAATCCAGAAAATGCCAAAAAGTTTTCCGATGAGAAGTAAACGTCGTCCTATGATATTTTGAAAATAATAGCACTCACCAACACCAAAGACAAGCATCACACAAACACCACATTATCAAAATAATATGAAAAAGTTTTAAACCACAATTTTCTAGATTTAAATTAGCAACAACTTAATTTATCTAATAAATTTATTCAAATATTGAAATCATTTATTTTATTTAGTATTTTTCATGCACAACCCAAAATAGGAAATTTTGGGTGTGACAAATCTACCCCACTTAACAGGAATCTCGTCCCGAGATTTAGAGAGACTGGGGAGAAAGATAAAGTTGATTCTGCAAGTCTTCACTTTTCCTTCATCAACTCTTATCCAATGATGATGCCACAAGCTCATAACCAACTTTGTGAAGATGTCCTTTAGACACTTACGATCCTTATAGATGGTTCCAACAGGTTACCAACCCTAAGAAAAGATACCTACACTCGATAGTGACTTTGCAACCATGTAAATAACTGATGCTTCCAGATGACAAAATAGAACATATAAACCTCCAACTTGTATCATCTTTTAGTTCGGCAAACCCCCTTAAGAAGAGATCAACTAGAGAACACCAAGGATAACTTGCATTTGTTTCTGAGTGATGACTATCGTCATGTCCTTCTGGCATGCCAAAGAGATACATGAGCACATACAAGAACAAGTAATCCTGCACTTCCTCGCGAGCAGAAAAATAGCAGTGCAGAAATATAGTTATAACTCAGGTTCTACGAATCCGATGATATTGTAGCTTATACCGTTGGAAAGCTTATCAAATTTACTACAACTTTCTTATAGAACACTTCTCCAGATTCTGCAGTTAAGGTAGTCGAAAACTGTGCACAACAGAAACTATTCTAGGTTGCTGACAGCACAGAAGCGTCGCCTTGTGATTTTCATAACTCCCAAACCATAATAGCTATCAGGGTGGTTCTTACGGTCAGAGAAAGATATTGAAGTCTACTATTGTTCAGAATTTATCCATAATTGTTGGGCTTCCAAAAATAGAGATATAAGCTAAGGAAGACAGACTGCTCTAAAAAAAATAGGATAAGGTAGAAACGAGATTCAAAGACACTAGAGAGATAGATAACACTAATCTTCAAGTCTTCATGCTTCTTTGCTTTGTGTTGATGAGATATAAGACATGGATCGAGGATAGCCAAAAGATGATAAGAAAGATAAGGTTTGATCTTCAGTTCTTTGTACCTCGTCGCTTGAGATTGATGATGGTAGCGGACACTACCCCACTTAACAAAGATTTTATTCCACCTGGCAATGTCATTGAAGGCAACACTTTCTTTAAGGCTTGCTGCTAATGATAAGTCCTTCACTTAAAACTTACTAAACATACTTGATATGGTGGTGATGTCATCTAAGTTTTCATGAAACTAACTATAGACTTCCAACATCTCCTTCCTATGTCGTCCATGCTAACTTGTATAGAGTATGTTGAATTGAATGTTGAACTCCCAAGTGATGATAGCTTGAAGTGAAGACCAGTCTTGACGAATACCCGAGCTTCTTGTAGACGATCCAACAAAGCACTGATCCCAAGCAAACAACACTAGCACATGAGTAGACTTCCAATCATAGAGATAACCACTTCTTCCAAGTGAAGCACTAGGACATACGAAACCTTCATCTTGCAACACTCACAACTTTGCTACCCCTTAAGAAAAAGAAACTAGGGGACACCAAAGTAACTTGCATATCCTTTTATACTAGATAACCATAATCATCTCTAATGTAAGATTCCAAGGCAAATCAATGAGATTCAAAGATATCCAATGGTATGTTCACTTATACAAGATAAGGAAGTAATGCAGAAAATTTCTGGGCGAATTTTAATTTTAACAGTTCAGTAAATCTGGCATAACTCAAGCTACAAAGATCCAAATGAAGTGATCTTTAAATGGTTGGAAAGCTTATGAAATTATCTAAAACTTTTATTCACAACACTTTTCCAGATTCTGTCATAAAATTAATCAAAACAGAGCTTAGCCAAAACTGTTCTAGAATTCCAAACTGTGCAGTAACCTCAACTTGGAACAGGTATATCTCTTAGCTCAAAATAGATAAAAAGGTAATTCCAGTGGGTTTGCAAAGATACAGAAGTCTAGTTATTCCCAGTAAAATTTCATAAATTTCTCATGTCCATATCTTGAGATATAACAGAAACATTGTTGACTGCTATAGAAATCAGCATGCGGAGTATTACGTAAAACCTACCCCACTTAACATGGATCGAGCTACTGCTCAAGACAAAACCTTCCGGGCCACTTTCAAAACACGAGAACAAGGACAACACACAAGCAACACATCAAGCAAAACAAGCACACATCACATCATCGATACTACATATGCTTCTTCAACAATGGTGGTCATCCTAAGTTAAAAGTATGGATGATGAAAGGCCATTGAATCTTTGAACCAGGTGAGATTAGAAAACATTTAGTAAAATAACACAAATCAAAAACCAAGGAAATAAGTAGAAATAGCTCAAAGGAAGCTATATCAAGGAGGGGATACAACAGGACAAGGAAGAGGAAATAGTCAAAATCAATGAGTCAAGGGATGACAAATTAGTTTTATAGTAAAATGAGTTTTAGAATACGTCCGGTGCTACTTGGCATACGTCATACAGTCAACACCGCTCTGATACCACTCTGTCACACCCGATTTTCTAAAGAACAAAACTAGGCTAATCATATGTGTGCCCAGGAAGTCCACACATATGCCAGAATGAAAAAGTATTAGAAACAATGTTATTATATAATGTATACATAGCTATATTAACACTTACATCAGAGTATCGTGGAACGGTGACTAAACTTCAGGCTCCATTCTTCTCAGGGACGGCTGACTGGGGGTAACATATGCCTAGCACTTCTACCAGTCTTCTGGAAACTCCACTACACCTTTGTCCTTCTTCCGAGTAGCATCTTACTACACACTGGAGTGTGGTGGAAATAGCAAGAGTGAGTCCATGTCGAACTCAACAAGTATAACACAGGGTTCATGAGGCTCAACAAGGCTAGACACTGTTTGACTGCATTTAGCTTTTATTCATCATGTAATTAGCAATTGAGTAGCATCAAGATATTCCACTTCCCATTAATGAATCAATGATCAATTGTAATAAGGATAATGAATAGCATTAACATGAGCATAATAATAATCAACAGTAATTAGGCATGATATAACAATGGTGATCATCTATCTGTAAATGTTCCAAGGCCGCTCGTATCCGTGAGCACGGCTAGTATACCAGTTTTTAACTCTGCGCAGAGGTGTACACTTTCACTGTAAGTCATAACTTCCAAATGCATGGGTTCGCGACTCCCCAAAACACCAGAAATCATATAAAGCCACTTAAAGGTTCGTCTAACAAGTTAGGGCCATTAGATTCACTCGGCAGGCAGATGTAGAACCCCCCTTCCCAGTGGCACAACAACCGCAGCCTATACACACTAAGGACAGGGGCTCGCCCTACACCCAACGTGGCAAGCCGTTCTTACGCCATTTAAGGTAACCACTAACAAGCTAGAAAAGGTCCTTTAAGCAACTAAAGCCAGAGCCATATAGCCCTCATAGCTGTACTGTATGTCCCGAATGATCACGTACAGATAAGTCCTTATGGAGAGAAACCAGAGCAACAATATAACCCCTTGCTCTAGCTCCCTTTTCAACAGTAATAAAATCATCTTAATGGTTGGTTGCTTAATCCATTAATCAAATTACAAGATCATTGTTCATAATTAAGCACTAGCAATAGCTACCCAAATGCACAACCCATAGGTGACAAGGAAACAAGATATCAATAGCTAAGTTATAATCTCTATGGTTGTCAAGGAAGACACATGCATATGAATAATAATTTCAGTGAATAGGACAACAAGGATGGTCCCATGTTATACTTGCCTTGATCAAAGCTTTCCTCATGATATTGTTCGTCTGGCTCAAAATAATACTCCTGATCATCAAGAAACTGCTCACCGGCTATACTCGATCACCAAGCATCAACACACAATCATCCGAGCAATCATACACGAAGCAAACAAAGAGACATAATTAAACAGTACACCAATAGTAGTAAAACAGTATAAAAAGTTTGTAAAACTCTTCTACACGTTACTACGATCACACAGACGTAAAGATCACGAAATTCAGATTTAAAACGTGAAAGTTATGAATTTTCTAAGATTTCCTATATATAAATAATTACTTTAATATAAACTCGAAAATAAATTGTCACAAACCTACTGTACAATACTACCAACATGTAGAGCTCGCAAATACGAACCTAACGCAATTCGAACGGGTCAAATCGGAGCCAAAACGGAGAAGATATGGCCTAATCAAGATTGTATGTGTATACGTATTTCTATCGTATTTCGGGATTTGTTTTACTAAAGAAAAACGGCCACAAAACTTATGCATGATGTCATCAAGCTAGGAATCAGGACAGGAAGGAATTGGAGCATGCACGGTACACGACATCAAGAGCTTGACCAAAATATAGAGGTATACACGCTTGCATGGTGAACCGCACTTGAGACATTGCAACAGGTGAGATGGTGGCGTGTGCTTGCTTATGTAAGCGGTATAGAACATGGTTGGCGTGTGCTGATGTAGCATAACTTGGCAGTTAGAAAGAAAGAAGCGGCGGCCAGAGAGGCTTACTGGAGAACATTGGAGATGGATGGTTGCATGGGACGTTTACCGACGGTCGAGAAGCAGCGAGGATGACCATGGACAAATTGATATCAAAAGAACTGAATTTGCGAGTTCGGTCAGCTAGATAATATAATAGTGCATAAAGGATAGATGATTAGAAAAGCTTTGTTATACGTAAACGGGTCATGCTGCTCACTAGTCCTACCTTCAAGCACTTACGTAGCCATGCACGGTTAGCCCAGGATGATTCTCTAGCTATATGTATTTTCATTGTATTTTGCGATTTGTTTTTATAAAGGAAAACAGCAACAAAACATCCATGATGTCATGTGATAGTCATCAGGATGTCATCAGGCTAGCAAATTGGATGGGAGCCTGCATTGTGCTTGCACATACGTAGACCTAACAGCTTGCATGGCACTATGGCTCGATGAAATAAATAAATAATGAATGGATCAACTATTCACTTATTGCAAGGTCCAAAGCAAATTGAAGTTGTCACTTGCCGGATTCTTATCAAATAAACACAACAATTGCCGCAACTACAAGTCCTGGCCAATGGATACATACGATGATTACAGGGAAAACGTGAACGTGAAGGATGGATATGTTGTTGGTGCGCGTACCGTACCTGGCGTTCCAGGCATGCATGGCGTTCGGTGGCTGGTTTGGGTACAGGTTTATGGCCGGCTTGGCTTGCAAGCTAGCGCCATCACGGAGAATCGCGCAGCACGACGCTGGGGTTTTGGTCGAGTGCAGGGCTGGGCTTCAAGGTTTCAGCGAGATCAATCTGGCTATGGTGGCAAAACGTGACAACGACGCACGGACAAAGCAGAGAGGAGATAGGGCACGAGAGTATACCGATGGTTTCCTTACCATTGTGCGATGCTCGGAGCGAGGGGTCGTTGCAGCGTGGAAGAGACAGCAGCAGCAGAGGTGCACGGCGGCTTCCTGTGTTGATCGGCAATGACGTGAGCAAAACAGAGAGCAAGCAGCCTCGACGTCTTCGGCGGACGACGACGTACGGCTCGACGGAGCGGGTGTCAGCTTGACGGGGAAATCGGCAGTGGATCGCGAACACCGGTGGGCTTCAGATGGCGTGCACGACTGCGGCGGCGGCTTGCAGCTCAGCGAGATCGGTCAAGTGCGGCGGCGGCGGCGGCGGCGGCGGTGATTGTTAGGGCTTGAACGGTGGCATGGAGCAGCATCTTATCATGATGAGTATTGTCAGGCCGAACAGCGACGTCCGGCGGCCGGGCCAAACTTGGAGCAGAAAGTGGTGGCGGTCGAGTGCCTCATATGGTCTTTCCCTCACGTGATGGAGATCGATCAGCAGCAGACATAACAGAGCTTCGGTGGCCCTTCACACACCTCTGCATCTGCGAGCTTCTCGGCTGCAGATCGATGTCGTTGGAGACTTGGCCAGAGATAACTTGCAACGGTGGTCATCGCCTCGTCGATGCTTCATCACATGACACGGTGCTCTAGCGTTGGTCCAACGTCAGTGATGAGATCAGGATGACGGCTTTCGAGGGTTGCACCCTGGCAACAGAGGTGTAGATCGATCCTTTATTTGGTGGTGGCTCACGAAAGGCCGAGGGCAGGGCGTGATGCTGAAAACCATCGACTCCCAGATGAATATGGCGACGTAAATATATACCCAAGGCTGGGACCAGACACTAGCACGTATTGCATGCACGTATACATATATATGTATATTTAAGATACGGCGAGAGATAGAGGGAGCTACGAGCGACGGCTCGCGATAAGAGTTGTACTTCTGAAACCAGGGCGTCAAGGGCTACGCCGGCATATATATAATTGTAGGGTTTGGAAACTTTTCAGAATTTCTTAATTTCGGGATTATTTTAATTCCGTGAATAAAATAATTCTAGAAAATCTAGAATTACCTTTTTGGCCGCGAAAAATAGCCCGGAGCTCAGAAAAATCACGGGAAAAATCCTGGAGACTCTTGGAGAGATAAGGAACTCAAATAAATGAGTTTGGACTCATGAAAAGATTGATGAAGAGATCAAGGAAAAAGATTAAGCTCACGAAAATTGAAATTTTAAATCCAGAAAATGCCAAAAAGTTTTCCGATGAGAAGTAAACGTCGTCCTATGATATTTTGAAAATAATAGCACTCACCAACACCAAAGACAAGCATCACACAAACACCACATTATCAAATTAATATGAAAAAGTTTAAAACCACAATTTTCTATATTTAAATTAGCAACAACTTAATTTATCTAATAAATTTATTCAAATATTGAAATCATTTATTTTATTTAGTATTTTTCATGCACAACCCAAAATAGGAAATTTTGGGTGTGACAGCTACAGCGGTATCCGTGCGCTTGCTTATTTATCTGTGTGCGTTAATTTATACCAACAAGCTTGCTGGCGCCGTTGCCGGGGAAACAGTTGTTGAATAAACATTGAGCCTAGTGTTGACATTTCTTAGTGTCAATACTAAGATTAGAGTTTAGATTCTATCCTCAGCAATAGCGCCAGAAATGTTTAATGGTATTTATTAACTTGACACTTGTTTTAGTAGCCACCTATTAATTATCTACACCTCTAGCTTATTTGTACCAGGTTATCATCCCTAGCGTTGAAGCTAAAAGTGTTTGTAGGCACTACCTAGCATTACTACTAAGTAGTTATCTTATTATTTCATGTGACTAAATAAGATAAAGATAAGAATAGAAAGTATCTGCAAGCGCACACATAATTATACCATTGTAGCATTTTACCTAGGAATATTCCAGGGATCGTTATTTATATTTTACCACTAGGAAGGGATGTCTTAAAGAAAATATGATGATCACTTGTACATGTAATGAAGAGTGAACCATGTCTAATCTATCTACTCATAACAGGGATAAGTCACAAGTCACAAGATAAATATATAATGAATAATAAATATCAAGTCATAAATAGTGCAATTCACCTAGAGCACTCCCTTCTAAGGCAATAGCATGGTTTAGGTAAAAGTAAAGGAATATTCCTAAGTCATTCTTGATTACATGTCAGAGTATACTATGATTAGTGCAATTACACCTAGCAATGATGGCAAGAATACTTTATATCTACACACAAGGGACATTACTAAGAAAAATCAAGAATAGAGCAAGTCTTCCTTCACAACTAGGTCCTACTTATCCTATATTCGGGGAGTGGACTACAAAGGACTCAATGGGAGTGTCACTTCTATGATCTACCACATGGTCCACAATATAGGGTGTATTCGCAGGTAAACAATGTCTAAGCTTCATGCTTACACGGTGTTCACCACTCACCCTTGACATCAAAGAGTGAGCGCTATATAAAGGCATTCTAACTATACTAGGCATATAGTCAAAGTAGACAATAAACAATATAATTGAGAACATATATAATATATAGAGCAATGTCATATCTATTGTAACTAGCAAGAATATATACAAAAAGATACAAAGAGAGGTTATAGAAGGCTTTACAAAAGCCGCGCTCTTAACACGATCTAGAATCCAAGCGAAGCTTGCCTCCCTCTACTTCTAGCCAAGTTAGCTATGCCCTAGAATTGATGGAGCTCTAAGAAAACTAGGGTTTATGGCTCTGATGACTTGATCAAATGACTTGGGTTCTCTTCGACCCCAGGGGGCAAGGCTCTGCTTATATAGGCTGGTGGGATGAACCGTGGCCCTCGGATCAAACCGACTTGAATCAATGACGAAGATGCAAACCCTATGTAACACCCTAAAATTTGCTTCTTTGGAAATAGAACTAAAATGAGTTAATTTTGAATTTTTGTGCTCATAAAAACATAGGGAAATAATATTTTTCACTAAATTGAAATTTATCATAAGGTTTAGCAACTTATTGATGCATTCATGTTGATGCATTTGTGTTTTTGTACTGCTTGGTTTTGACCAAAGATCAAAATGAATTCAAGTTGTTCTTTCAAAATGCGTTTAGGTCGATTTTCCTTTCCTGATATACATATATCATTTTTCTACAATCAAATTTCTTGTTTCTCATCTGTCAATGAACCTCTACTAACTTCTCAGGAATTTGTTTCGGCTTTTTATGTAGCTTGTTTCCACTTATCTATGAGCATAATCTAATTTTTAGATGCTCTAAATATCTTATCATGAGCTCCAAATACTTTATTTGGGTTCCTCATGTTTCATAATGTCTCTGGAAAATTTCCCCGAATTTTCGGAGTTTTCGGAGTATTTTTCGCGGCTTAAATAATAATTCTAGACTTTTCTAGAATTATTTTATCCACGAAAATAATTAATTCAGAAAATAATAAATTTCTCATTTTTTTCAATGCTCAAAGCCCATGTGCAATAATCCTAATAAATCTCAAAGGCCCGTACATTTATTTACTAATGGGCTTTAATAATTAATTAGGCCTATGTCACACCCGGTTTTCTAAAGAACAAAACCAGGCCAGCCATATGTGTGCCCAGGAAGTCCACACATATGTTAGAATAAAAAAAATATCAGAAACAATGTTATTATATAACGTATACGTAGCTATATTAAAACTTACATCAGAGTATCGCGGAACGGCGACTAAACTTCAGGCTCCATTCTTCTCAGGGACGGCTGACTGGTGGCTCCGTATGCCAAACACTTCTGAAAGACTTCTGGAAACTCCACTACCTCTTTATCCTTCTTCTGAGCAGCACCTTACTACTCACTGGAGTGTTGGGGAAATAGCAAGAGTGAGTCCATGTCGAACTCAACAAGTATAACACAGGGTTCATGAGGCTCAAAAAGGCTAGACACTGTTTGACTGCGTTTAGCTTTTAATCATTATATAATTAGCAATTGAGTAGCTTCAAGGTATTCCAATTCCCATTAATGAACCAATGATCAATTGTAATAAGGATAATGAATAGCATTAACATGAGCATAATAATAACAACAGTAATTAAGCATGATATAACAGTTATGATCATCTATCTGTAAATGTTCCAAGGCCGCTCGTATCCGTGAGCACGGCTAGTATACCAGTTTTTAACTCTGCGCAGAGGTGTACACTTTCACTATGAGTCATAACTTCCAAATGCATGGGGAGGCCATTCCCAAAACACCGGAAATTATATAAAGCCACTTAAAGGTTCGTCTAACAAGTTAGGGCCATTAGATTCACTCGGCAGGCAGATGTAGAACCCCCCTTCCCAGTGGCACAACAACCGCAGCCTATACACACTAGGCCAGGGGCTCGCCCTACACCCAACGTGGCAAGCCGTTCTTACGCCATTTAAGGTAACCACTAACAAGCTAGAAAAGGTCCTTTAAGCAACTAAAGCCAGAGCCATATAGCCCTCACAGCTGTACTGTATGTCCCGGATGATCACGTACAGATAAGTCCTTATGGAGAGTAACCAGAGCAACAATATAACCCCTTGCTCTAGCCCCCTTTTCAACAGTAATAAAATCATCTTAATGGTTGGTTGCTTAATCCATTAATCAAATTACAAGATCATTGTTCATAATTAAGCACTAGCAATAGCTACCCAAATGCATATCCCATAGGTGACAAGGAAACAAGATATCAATAGCTAAATTATAATCTCTATGGTTGTCAAGGAAGACACATGCATATGAATAATATTTTCTGTGAATAGGACAACAAGGATGGTCCCATGTTATACTTGCCTTGAATTTGCTTTACGCCCAAAGCGATTTTCTCAAAAAAACTTCAACTTTATCCTCCATTAGCAACTTCTGGCACCCATCTTATGGTCTCCGGCAACTCTTATGTACGGTTCTCGTTCTACTCGCAGCAAAGCACCACACATAGACAAACAACAGACACATCTAAGAACAGGCATCATACAAAAGAGACACTTTAAAGGAGAGCGCACTAAACGACACGGTACGTTGCTACGGTCACGAAAACGTAAGAACGACTAAAAACAGAGCTATCGTCAAAGATGACACAACTATCGAGGAGTTTGCACTCAGAACGGAGAAGACAAACTATACGATTGATTTATTTTAGTTAATGAAATGAAATGATTAGGCATTTTCAGAGGATTATCCTAAAGTTGAACTAACCAAATTATATCAAGTTATAAATGCTAGAGTTAAACCTAAATCATATTTTATTTATGAACAATTATATATCAATAATGCAATTTAAAGATTTATAGTTTTGAAATATAAAACATGTGAGATCAGTTAATCAGATCATTATATGTTACGAGATTGATCTAAGCATGTCATTGTTGAAAAGACATTTATGTTGATATTAGTCATGTTAACATTTATTTATGAAGGACCAAAGTTATAAACCTAGGTTATTTCTAATAAATTAAAAGACATTAGATAACCACTAATCAGATTAAGTATATATATGTTTCATGTTTAACTAAACAAATTATAATACATATGTTGTCCTATGTTTCTTTTATTTATAAACATAAATATTATTTAAGTCACTTTAACATTTATTTTTTTTAAAACATAAAACAGGTAGAATCGTATACTAGAAACATTTCATGCAGGGGTTATACCTAAGCAAGTTACATTTAATAAAGACACTCAAGTTGATATTGATCAAAATGACATTTAATTATAAAAGGTAGGAGACAACACCCGAATTTATTTTTACTTAAAACTTGGTTGCACTAATATTTAACTTATAACATTTATAGATGTGATACATGCTGCAAGTTGTTACTAACACGTAGCATACATCGACACGATCTCAATGCAACGGAATCGGAATTACAACCCTAGGTTGGTGTTAACTAGAAATCTATTAAATAATTATTAATCAGATTGCATTTGTGAAGTGACATGATAAAGGTTAGCACTACTGTGCAGAGCGCGAGGTTACGAAACTAACTCAAGTTGAACGAAGCAAAACGGAGCTAAAATGATGAAACGGCGGAGATTAAAAGATCAGAGGCGAACTAGTACCGTACCTCTTCTTCTTTCCTCTCGTACATTGCTGTGCAATTCGTGACAACAGGGGAAACGGCCGAGGGCCTTCGGTCTGGCAGGAAACAGATGATAGATGGAGGATTAGCTTGAAGCGAGCTCGCTTGGCCAAAACAAACGAACAGCCAGGAGTTCATGCATCAAGGTAGTATATCTAACCAAAAGTGCTGGAGATGTTTTAATTAAGACAAAGCGATCAATAGGGAATTGATTAGAAAAGAAAGGATAAACTAAAAGGCAAGGTGCCAGGGCTCACGTGGGTAGTCTCTGGTTGAATCGCCGAAGATTACTTCTTGATGTTCAGGTGCATGGCGCTGGTGAATTTGCTCCCACGTACAGCGGTACAGGTGATGCCCTAGCTTGGCTGCCTCTAGCTGTACGTGATTTGCCTCCAGGAACTTCTGGGCGACCTAATCCTCACGGTGGAAACCCCACATACATAGCGGCAGCATGCGGCAGGTGACACAGGCGTGGGCCTTGGGTAGATGTCCAACAGCTAGCACGATCATGTATATCTACATGCATGGCGTATAGCAACCAGACAACTGCTTGTTCCCGGCCTCATGAGGATATACACGTATATACAAGCCTAATTGATGTCTTGATTATTCAGTTAGCTTGTATGGCTTCGGCAGACCAACCGTACAATACAAGGAGCATAGTCTTTGTTGTCGTATCCAACTGGATATCTCCGAAATTCATGCTGAAATTGACGTCAGCTAATCCTCCATCCAAAACTGCCATGTCGGCCTGAGACTCTGGCTTTGATAAGAGAAACCGTCCAGGCTTGATGTAGGGCAGCCGGCGGCGCTAGCTGCTGATGTACATGCACGGTGTCGGGCGGCAGAAAGATATGATGGCACGCCGCGGCGGCGGAAGTTTTTCACTCTCGGCGAGATCGGCATGACGCAGCGCCGGAACGGCCTGGAGTCCTGGACAGATGAAGCGATCTGACGGCCGACGGCCAGACTCCCTGCGTACGTGGGTAACAATGGCGAAGTCCAATAGCGGCGGCGGCAAGCCAGCAATGTGCTCAGATATATATAGTCATGTACATCTGACTTGCGGAGGCTTTGTGGGCTATCTCTGGCGAGAAAAGACGATGATGCAGGGTTACCCTTTTATATATGGAACGTAAACATGCCAAGGGAAAAGTCCATGTATGGATCGATACGGCAACATGATATTGGTGCAATGTGGCTAGTTAATTGATAATGCATGGTTGGTCAAATTCCTGTAGTCGCTGGTGATCAAATTAGTTAGCTAACACATTGTTTAAGTATTATTTTTACTTGGCCAGGTGTGTTCGAGAATTGATAAATGTGACACGGCCATGATGAAAATCACGTGCATGTAGAGAACACAAAAGAGGCTCGGAGGAGATCAGAACAGATTTTTACAACATCAGCTAACTGTTGATTGGAGGGTGCAAGTTCTCTAATTGGCTGGTCAAAGAGAATTTTGATACGTAACAGTCACAAGGCCAACAAACCAGAGGACTACTAGGATATTCTATTCTATTTCCTTACGGAAGACACTCGTATACATGTATATATATATATATATATGTATATTTAAGATACGGCGAGAGATAGAGGGAGCTACGAGCGACGGCTCGCGATAAGAGTTGTACTTCTGGAACCAGGGCGTCGAGGGCTACGCCGGCATATATATATAGTTGTAGGGTTTGGAAACTTTTCAGATTTTCTTAATTTCGGGATTATTTTAATTCCGCGAATAAAATAATTCTAGAAAATCTAAAATTACCTTTTTGGCCGTGAAAAAAAATAGTCCGGAGCTCAGAAAAATCACCAGAAAACTCCTGGAGACTCTTGGAGAGATAAGGAACTCAACTAAATAGGTTTGGGCTCATGAAAAGATTGATGAAGAGATCAAGGAAAAAGATTAAGCTCACGGAAATTGAAATTTTAAATCCAGAAAATACCAAAAAGTTTTCCGATGAAAAGTAAACGTCGTCCTATGATATTTTGAAAATAATAGCACTCACCAACACCAAAGACAAGCATCACACAAACACCACATTATCAAATTAATATAGAAAAAAAATTTAAAACCACAATTTTCTATATTTAAATTAACAACAACTTAACTTATCTAATAAATTTATTCAAATATTGAAATTATTTATTTTATTTAGTGTTTTTCATGGACAACCTAAAATAGAAAATTTTGGGTGTGACAGCGTATTAGTAAAGACGGAGGGTGCAACATCAATTAGTACCATATTGCTAGTTGATGTGAAGGCGATGAGTTTTCTCCAAATAAATATATACCTACCCCATGGGTAAAGCACACCAAAACTACGGTAAGAGGAGCCCCTAGTTTGGGAAATCTCTCGTGTAGTAAATTATATTTTCTCCTCCTTCTTTTGCCGCTATCTGACGAAGCCACTAGGCTGCCTAGCACAAGTTGAAACTTCCACCATGATTGCTCGTGAGCATACGTTCTACTCCAAGAAGAAGAAGAGATATTTACTTGAATTCCACCGTCTAGATCACATTAAAAACCAGATTTTGATTTATTTTCAAAATTAAAATTCTAGGTATTTACAAAACTGCCACTATCTTGTTTAGGTCATATCTTCTACGTTTTAACTCCGTTTTGACCCGTTCAAATTGCGTAAGATTTGTAATTTTATAATCTACATGTTAGTGCTACTATTGGTTAGGTTTTCCACCTTTAAAATTTGATGTTAGATTTAATCTATTGTTTTACTAAAGAAAATCTCGTTTAATTCATAACTTATTTGTTTTAATTCCGATTTAGTTCGTTCGAATTGCAATGGATTTATAACAACATGAACTACGTATTAGTATTAATGTTTTCTTTATCAAAATCTCTGGAATTTCATAGTTTAGATCTAACTTGATTAATAACTGTGCAACTGGATTTATAAATAAAATATTATTGATTTCTCCTTTAGTTTTCTAAATTTAAATGTAATTTAGCCTAAGTCACTTTTGAATATCTATAAAAAGTATTTTATACTATATATATGATTTTATGTAGTTAAAACAAATGAGACCTATAATTTTCTGTTTTATACAATAAAATCTTTCGGTAGATGTATCTTTTCAACCATAGCTTCGATTAGCGTGCTTTTCGCGTCTGTGTGTTCGTAGCAACATGTAGAATCTCTTTAAAACCTTTTCACTTGTTATTTCATATGTTTGGTGTACTGTTCTAATTTAGATCTATTGTTTGCTTCGTGTATGATATGGATGCTTGTGTGGTGCTTTATAATCATGTCCAGTCGGTGAGATTTATGTGGTGATCAAGAAGCTATTAATTAAAGATTTGGATCAGAGAAAGGATCTTGATTTAAGGCAAGTATATCATGGGACCATCCTTGTTATCCTATTCACTATAATCATAATACATATGCATGTGTCCTCCTTGATGACCTATAGATTATAAAGTAGGCTTTGATATCCTGATTCCTTGTCACCTATGGGTTTTGCATTGGGTAGCTATTGCTAGAGCTTAATAATAAACAATGATCTTGTAATATGACTAATGAATTGTGCAATCATCCATTAAGATGATTTAATTATTGTTAAAGGGTGCTAGAGCATTATGTTGTTTTTATGTTGCTCTAGTTTCTCTCCGTAAGGACTTATCTGTAAGTGATAACCGGGATTGACAGTACAACTGTGAGGGCTATATGGCTCTGGCTCTAATTGTTTAAGAGACCTTTTCTAGCTTGTTAGTGGTTACCGAAAGGCGCAAGAGGGGTCATGTCTAGTATGGTCTTGGCCTGCCAAGGTGGGTGCAGTCTTTTGTAAGTCGCCCTTGGAGGGAGGTTCATGCTTTCCAATTGAGAATCCTTAGCGGCCCTAACTTGTTAGATGAACTTTTAAATGGCATTATATGATTTCTAGTGTTTTGGGAATGGCCTCCCCATGCATTTGGAAGTCATGACTCACAGTGAAAGTGTACACCTCTGCGCAGAGTTAAAAACTAGTATACTAGCCGTGCCCACGAACACGGGCGGCCTTGAGGATTCTTACAAAATAAATGTTCACTATTGTTATATCATGCTTATTATGGTTGATATTATTATGCTTATGTTAATTGCTATTTCATTATTCTTATTACAATTGATCATTGGTTTATAATGGGAATTTGGTTATCTTGTTGCTACTCAATTTGCTAAGCAAATGATGAATAAAAGCTAGATGCAGTAAACCAGCGCCTAACCTTTTGAGCCTCATGAACCCCATGATATATTTGTGGAGTTCGACATGGACTCACTCTTGCTATTTTCCCCCACACCTCAGGAGAAGTATAGACCTCAGTTAGTTTGTTCCTGGAGTGAAGTCTACACCCGGTGTTTGGAGTTGTCTTTTCGCTGTGTTGCTCTCTAAGGTATATTTTATACTATTGAGTTATGTATATTAAGCATTTGTCTCTTGGTATTACACTTATCTGCGGCTATATGTGAGATTTGACTCCTTTATTCCATATATAGTGTATATCTGGTTTTGTTCTTAAAACTAGGTGTGACAGAGTGGTATCAGAGCAATGCTAACTGTAGGACGCAAGCCTAGTAGAAACTGATCGTTATAAGGTCTAAGAGTTGCCACTAAAATCCTTGTTCTATAGACCTTGGTATTTTTTTCTATACTATATCCTTACCTTGTTATTCATCTCCACCTTGTTGCTTATTTAAAATAAATCTTATGCTCATCCTATTCCTTGGTTTGATATTCTTTTAGAATCTTATCTTACCACCTTCTTGCGATATTGAAAGAGAAACATTAGGATCTTTGCCTTTAATATGAAGATAACGATAGTAATCGTAGGTTGAGTCAATGTGTGATGTGTGAACCAATGTGTTAGTTGGATTGTCATTATTCTTGTGCTTGTTTTGGATCTTTGTAGTGACTGCAGTGATTTTGTGGAGTATGTTCACAAATTCATTTAGTTTATAGGCCTAAGGCATAAGGACTAATGAAATATATAGTTGGGTTGATCTATATCGTTCCCTCAGTTCTGTCTTTTCTGGAGCAGTCTGCCTTCTCTTTTATGCTCAAAATTAATAGTTCAGCGAAGAGCTCTGAAATTTTTATGAGAGTAATTAGACTCACGTATCTTTCCAATGCCTCTGGAATCACCTTTATTTCCATTATAATTTGGTAGCTACAAAAATCACAAGATGATGCAACTGTGCTGTCTGAAACCTGGAATAGAATCTGTTATGTGTTGTTTTCGGTCAAGTTAGCTGCAGAATCTGGAAAAGTTTTCTATAAGTAAGTTGTAGAGAATTTGATAAGCTTTCCAAAGGTATAAGGTGAAACTTAATTGGATTAACAGAACTGGAGATATGGATGTTTTACTGTGCTGCTGTTTTTTCTGCTCGCAAGGAATTTTGAAGTACTTGTTCTTGTTTAGGCATATAAGTTTTTATTGGAGATCAGAAGGTCATCATGATAGTAAACTCACTTAGATGAAGGTCCAGGCTACTCTTTTATCCCCCTAGTTTCTCTTTTCTTAAGGGGGTAGCCAAAGTTAAAGAAGTTGCAAGGATCAGTGCCTTGTTGGATCATCTACGAGAAGCTCAGGAACATACTCAGTACAAGTTGGCGATTATAACATAGGGAGGTGGTGTTGGAAATCTATAGTTGGTTCCACGGGAACTTAGAAGACATCACTACCACTTCAAGTATGGCTAGTAAGTTTTAAGTGAAGGAAGTCTTCTACTTGGATAGGTATTCCCTTGTGGTGGAGTTATTATGTAGAAGAGCTTAAGAGAGTTGAATGTGTGGGATGCTATTAAGGCTATAATAGTGACATTTACGTGGATCACAAGAATCTGAAGAGCATCCTCACTAAGTTGGTTTCAGTTGCGGTATCATTGTCAGTTTGATCCTGATTAAGACCTTTCTGACTTGCAAAAGTGTTATCGTTTGGAGAAGATGTTGTTGCCGATGACTATAGCAACGGAGAATTATGCTAAGAAGATTCGAATGACATCATGGGTGTCTCGGAAATAGTTGAGCAAGCTCCTCGGAGTAAGATGATCAAAGTATGTTGAAACAGAGGAGTGACACTGAGAGGATGAGGCTTCTTGAATCAAGTGAAGAAGATCTATAGTCAGAGTTTCCATATATCTTGGATCACTATCTTCCGAATCTCGGGACGAGATTCATCTTAAGGGGGGTAGAATTGTAACACCCTAAAATTTGCTTCTTTAGAAATAGAGCTAAAATGAGTTAATTTTGAATTTTTGTGCTCATAAAAACATAGGGAAATAATATTTTTCACTAAATTGAAATTTATCATAAGGTTTAGCAGCTTGTTGATGCATTCATGTTGATGCATTTGTGTGTCACACCCATTTAAAGACCAAATGGAATGCATACTCTTATGTGTGCCCAGAGATCAATCACATATAAGTTAACAAATTATAACGGAAGTATCATCACAAATGTTATTACATCACGATAATTAACACATAGTCTTTACACAAATATAGCGGAAGTAGAAATATAAATCTCTCGTGGTAGCTCCAATCACAGGCACAATGACTGGTTGGCTGCAAGTCTAGTAATCTTCAGGGAAGTAGGAGTAGTAATCACTATTTGCACCATCTGTTACCCATCCGGGATTTTCATCCAAGTAAGAAAAATAAACAAGCGTAAGTACTTCTCGTACTCAACAAGTGTAACATGGGGTTCATGAGGCTCAAAGGCATGACATTGGTTTATCAGCATGTAGCTTTTAGTTAGCATAATTTTAGCATATCAATAGCATCAAGATGTCTCAATATAAACAATAAACATATGATCCATGTGAAATGATTAACGAATAACAAAAACATAGCCATTATTAATTATCAACTATTCAATAAGGGTCCAAGGCCACTCGTGACCATGAGCACGGCTGTTATAACAGTTTTACACTCTGCAGAGGTTGTACACTTTCACTGTGAGTCATGTTGCCCATATGCCCGGGTTAATTACTCCCAAAACACTTCCAAGGTGAGCAGGCAGGGAAACACTATGAAGTCTTTCGAAGGTTCATCTAACAAGTTAGGGCCATTAGATTCACTCGGCAAACAGATGTAGAGCCCCCCTTTCAAATAGCACAATAACACGCAGCCTATACACATAAGGACAGAGGCCGCACTATACCCGATTCGTCAAGCCATTCTTACGCCAAAAAGGTTACCACTAACAAGCGAGAACAGGTCCTTCTATATGACTAAAGTCAGAGCCATATAGCTCTCACAGTTGTACTGTAAATCCCGGATGTTCGCTTATAGATAAGTCCTTATGTGGAGTAACTAGAGCATCAAAAATAACCCCATGCTCTAATCCCCTTTAAACATTAATCAAAATCATCTTTTAATGTTTGTTGCATATTTCATTAATCAATTTACATGATCATAGTCCATGTTTAAGCACTAGCCATACTACTCAATGCAATATAATGGGTATCAAGGTATAAGATCAACACTAAGTCATCCTTAACAAGGGAATAGATGCATAATGATAGTATTTGCATATTGTGAATAGGACAACAAGGATAATCCCATGCTATACTTGCCTTGCTCAAACTGGTCCTGAAGATCTTGCTCGTAGAATACTCTTGATCCCCAACGAATTGCTCACCGTCTATACTCGATCAACAACAGCAACATCACACATTGTCACACCCTAAAATTTTCACTTTCAGGTTGTGCTTAGAAAACACTAAATAAAATAAATGATTTCAATATTTGAATAAATTTATTAGATAAGTTAAGTTGTTGCTAATTAAAAATAGAAAATTGTGGTTTTAAACTTTTTCATATTAATTTGATAATGTGGTGTTTGGGTGATGCTTGTCTTTGGTGTTGGTGAGTGCTATTATTTTCAAAATACCATAGGACGACGTTTACTTCTCATCGGAAAACTTTTTGGTATTTTCTGGATTCAAAATTCCAATTTCCATGAGCTTAATCTTTTTCCTTGATCTCTTCATCCATCTTCTCATAAGCTCCAAATACTTTATTTGGGTTCCTCATGTTCCATAATGTCTCTAGAAAATTCCCTCGAATTTTCGGAGCTTTCGGAGTATTTTTCGCGGCTTAAATAATAATTCTGGACTTTTCTAGAATTATTTTATCCACGAAATTAATTAATTCCGAAAATAATAAATATCTCATTTTCCACCAAAGCTTGTGTGCAATAATCCTAAATGTCCATTCATTTATTTACTAATGGGCTTTAATAATTAATTAGGCCTATTAGTAAAGATGGAGGGTGCAACGTCAATTAGCACCATATCGCTAGTTGACATGGAGTGGAGAGTTTTTCTCCCTATATATAGGCGCAGCCCTGTGTCCTTTCCTCCCCTTCTTCCGCCACACCCAGCAGGCGCAGGCGCAGGCGCAGCACACCGCATCGTCCCCCTCCCTGTCCAGCGCCCACCGCCGTTGTTGCCGCCGCCGCTGTTGCTGCCCGCCGCCGCTGTTGCCGTTCGCCGCCGCTGTTGCCGCCGCCGCTGTTGCTGCCCGCCGCCGCTGTTGCCGTTCACCGCCGCTGTTGCCGCCGCCGCCGCCGCGATCTGTTCATATGTCCATCCCCTGCGCCGCACCGTTGCCCTAGTTCCCGGCGCCACGCGGCCGTGGCTGGTGCACAGCAAGACCCTCCCCAAGAGCGACGTAGACGAGAACCAGAATCGGCTGCTGGTGTCGTGCATGCGCGGGAGCAGGACGGAGGACTGCCCCATCACCCGTCACCACCATAGTCAGGCAATGCTATCGTTTGCCTCGCTGTCGTTCATCATTGGCGGAAGGTAAAGAAATCATCTGCGTGCCTCACGTCCATGTACATTACAAGTTGGCCTTTCCTTTTTCTCTCACCCGTGGCACACCTCTCTGCTTGAAGAAGTTTGAAATTGCTGCTACATCGAATCGTGCGGCCTGCTGCTTGCTCTGTGTGCTGCCCTGATTGTCACCAATAATCAAGGCCAAAGTGGTTGTCAGCTAACTCCATCACTATTCTCATCAAAGGAATACTACTTTGCATCCGTATCAGTACGTGACTAGACAATCATAGTACGTATCTATTTCTCTTAGTTTTTTTTATCCTCTAATGTTTTGTTTCGTTTTAATTTTGTTTTAACTCCGATTCGAGTCGTTCCAGTCGCGTTAGATTCGTGTCGTCGTGCTCTATGCAGTAGTGGCATTGTTTATCGTGTCATTTAGTTATGAATTTATTGATTAAAATACTAATTTGATTAATAATTATTTAATAGTTTTTTTAGTTAAAATCAACATAGGGCTGTAATTCCGTTTTCGTTCTTGTTGTCTTGCGACCGTGCCGATGTAAGATACACGTGAACAATGTCATGTACTATCACACCCGATTTTAAGGACAAAACCAGATATGCACTATATGTGAAATAAAGGAGCCAAATCTCACATATAGTCGCAGGTAAGTGTAATACCAAGAGACAAATGCTTAATAAATAACGTACTTAGTATATAAAACATAACCTCAGAGTGCAAACAACGGAAAAACAACTCTGATCTTCGGGTGTAGACTTTACTCCGCAGGAACAAACTGACTGGTTGATCGCAAGTCTAAAACTCCAGAGACTATCCTGAGGTGTGGGAAATAGCAAGAGTGAGTCCATGTCGAACTCCGCAAGCATAGCAAATATAGATCCCATAAACTCATGATCAATGTAACATAGTCAATATAAAGTATAATCGATAAGTAAATGAACATCTTAACAAAACAAGAATCATCATCTTTTAGGTAGATGTCTCCAAGGTCGCTCATGTCCGTGAGCACGGCTAGTATACCAGTTTATTAAACTCTGCGCAGAGGTGTACACTTTCACTGTGAGTCGTGATTTACCCTTTCGCCCGAGGTAGCTAACCTCTTGACCCACTTCCAAGGAAGGTCGGCAGGGTTCACTATGAAGCCTTTCAAAGGTTCGTCTAACAAGTTAGGGCCGCTAGGTTTCCAAAGTCAGTCTGTGTGATACAACCAGTCCCAGGGATCCACAGTCTGCTTTTCCCCATTTGCGCCACAAGGGTAACCTCTAACAAGCTAGAAAAGGTCCTCATACTGAGCTAAAGCCAGAGCCATATAGCCCTCACAGTTGTACTGTAAATCCCGGAGGTTCACGTACAGACAAGATCTTATGTTGCTAAAAAGTCATTTCTCAACCATCATAGCTCTTACATTAATTAAGTCACAAGATCATGGTCACAGAAAGAATACCCTAACTATACTTTCCTTAGTTTGCAAACTCCTGCTGGTCCTGCTGGTCTTCGAAGTACTCCTGGCTCCCAACGTACTCCTCACCGTCTGACTCGACCAACACGGCAACATACACGTTTCAGGAGCATTCATGCATAGCAAACAACCTATAATTAGAACAGTACACTAGCAGTATAAAAACAAGATAAAAAGTTTATGAAAGTATTCTACGTCTTGCTACGGTCACGTCAACGCGAAGATCACAAAAATCGGAGCTAAAACGCAAAAGTTGCGAATTATTTAGGGTTCCAAAAGCTAGTTATTAAACTAGACTTAATTGAGAAATTCAAAAACTTCTAACAGGTCTAACAGTAGCACTAATGTGTAGATTACAAAATTATGAAACTAACGCAAGTTGAACGGGTCAAATCGGAGCTAAAACGACGATTTTATAAACGTTTTACTACAGTGGCAAACTTGTGAATAGACTGAACTATTTTTGGTTTTTAAAATAATTCAAAATTCAGGAATCTGATCTACTCAAGGACTGCGGGTGGAAATTCAAGGGAACCGGGGGTCTCTTTAACAAAATTGCCCCGAAGGGGTATGGAGCTTTCTGAGCCGTTGATCATAAGATGAGCGGCTCGGATTGGATGGAGGAGATGAGGGCGGCGCAGCCCGCCGGAGAAATAGCCGACGCGGCGGCCCTCCATTGCCGGCGGCGAGGATGCTCGCCGGCGTGAGCGAAACGGGCCCTAGAGGCCACTATTCGACGAACAGAGAGCACCAGGAGAGAGCGGGGACAATGGCGACCCCGCCCGAGCCCTTTGCACGGCCGGGGAAGGGCCCGCACGACGCTCGCCATGGCCAGCGGCGAGGAGGTCGCCGGTGCCCGTGAAAATCAGCCCTAGAGGCCACCATCCGGCATGGGAGATGGATGGGGAGAAAGAGGAGAGAGAGGCGAAGCTCACCGAGCGAAAAACACAGGGCGGGGGCGGCTCGGAGGTGACGGTCGCCGCGGCGGGGGCGGACGGCGTCTCCGGCGGCGGTTTTGCTGCTTCTGCGCGCGCGAGCGAGGGAGAAATCCAGAGCGGGAGGTGAGAGGGAGTAGCGACGGGCGCGGCTCACCTATATAGGGGCTGGGGAGAGGGGAAGGACGCTCCCACGACCTGGAGTGTGGGCGCGGGCGGAAGAAATGGCGGTTGCGGCTTCGGTGCGTGCGATGCAGGATGGCGAGGAGGTTGGGGGAAGAGCTGACGGGCGGGGCCGGTGGGTCAGCGAGTGAAGGGAAGTGAAAGCTTTCCACTTCGGCTTGGGCCGGCCCAACAAGGCGGCTGGGCTGAGCCACGGCCAGAGAGGAGAAGGGGGAGAGGGAGCGGGCCGTCGGGGAGAGGTGGGCCGACGGGAATGATTGGGCCAACAGGCCGAATAGGAGGAAAAGAGGAGGAGAAAAATGATTTTGCTTTTCTTTTTCTATAGCACTTTTCCAAATTCATTTTCAAAAGGTTTTTGAAACCTTTTTGCAAAGAGATAAAAACCAGTCTCCACAATAAATAAAATGCATCGGCATGAGTGCATCAACATGTAACTAATCCTTATGATTTATTTTATTTTCACCAAATTTTATTATTCCCTAACTTTGAATGCACAAACAAATACATAATTAAATCAATTTTATCTATTTTGAAACAATGCAAAATTTAGGGTGTTACAATTCTACCCCCCTTAAGAGGAATCTCGTCCTCGAGATTCGGATGACGGTGATCATAGAGATAATGACACTCTGTCTTTATTCGATCCTCATTTTCCAATTTACATCTTTCGTTGAGATTCATGTGGCAGTTTCTCAGATCCTAACTGACTAATCTGCCTAAACATGATCATCTCTCCTATTGAGCTCCACCAAAGTCGCTTGTTCCTCTACTCTAACTTCTGTAAACTCATGGTCCACTTTGCTATCCTTGGTGTACCTATCTTCTAATTGGTCATTCTCGTCTTCCTCAGGTGAGAGTCGACCACCTTGATACTCAATTCTTTTCCCTGACAGTGTTGTTAAGAGCATCGTGCACCGAGTACCATGAATCACTCCTTTCTGCGCACACAACCATCCATTACCAAGAACCACAGGGATATTAAGTGACTCTAACACAATGAGGGTTACAGTGAAGTTTTCCTTGTTTATGACAAGACTGACGTTCGGGCATATCTGATCTGCCTGTATTTCTCCCACTGGAGTTTGAACTAGCAAAGGCCTCCTAGTTGGACGCTTCACCATCTTGCACGTCTCTACCATGTCAGCGGAAATGAAAGAATGCGAAGCACTCGGGTCAAATAGAGCAAAAACTTGTACTGAGCTTACTTGAATATAACCACCCACTGCTTTGGTAACTCCATGAATGTTATCCATATTCACGTTGCTCAGTCTTCCATTGACATAGTTTCGTTGCGCTTTGCTTCCTTGAGCAGGCTTCTTATGGGCTTTCCTTTTTCGCTTTCGTCGTTGTGGATTCTGACTCAGTTCACTCCCAACTCGCTCTTCAACATTGTTGTTTTGATAGTGCTCAGCTTCATCATACCCATAACATCCTTCAATGGCAGAAACATCAACCTTTTCCCACATATCAGTGCGAGACGTCATATAGGGCTCCAGAGTCATCGGATACTACACTTCCTGTCATCAAGTGACCAACATCAGCAACACGAGCAAGTATAGATGATCATAATCATGAGCTATCTAAAGGGACAACTCTCGCCTCCATGGATCCAAAATTATCAACCTTGTACACAGGACATTTTTGCTTGAGAGTGGCAACTCAATCATGGAGACTAACCAATACTTCCCAATAAAGAATTAAATCTTAATAAACCTTCTTTACATTGGCTACCCCCCTTAAAATAAGGGACACCAATTAAGGTAGCTTGAACATTTTGCTAGATGAGCTAACTAGCATCCATACCTTCTAATATTCTAATGATTCTTTTGTGCATAGGTAGAAACAAGAGATCTGAACTTTCCCGCGAGCAGAAAATCAGCAACGCGGTAAAACTGCTACAACTCTCGTTTTGTAATTCCAATGAAGTTCCACCTTATACCGTTGGAAAGCTTATGAAATTTCCTGAAACTTTCTTATAGAACACTTTTCCAAATTCTGTAGATGACTTGGTCGAAAACAGCACATAACAGATTCTGTTCCAATTTTCAGACAGCACAGTTGCATCGTCTTGTGATTTTTGTATCTCCCAAACCAAAATAGCTATGAGGGTGGTTCTTGCGGCTAGGTAAAGATCTCGAAGCCTAATATTGTCCAGAATTTTCTCATGATTTATGATCGTCGAAAGACAGATGTATAAGCCAAATGAGACAGACTGCGCTGAAAGGATAGGATGTAGAGAGTCAGAATAAACCAACCCATCTACCTATTCACTAATCCTTATATCTTAAGCCTATGTCTAAATGAAATTGTGGGATCCACAAATTCATTGCAATCATTACAAAGATCCAAAACAAGCATAGACATAAAGACAATCCAACAAGGCAATATAGGAGCACAACTCAACAATGACTTAACTTGCGATGCTATCGTTTTCTTCGTATAAAGGGAAAAGATCTTAACTCTTCTCTTTCGATGTCGCAAGAAGATGGTAAGATAAGGTTCTAAAAGCACACCAACTCGAGGAGTGAAGATGAGAACAAAGACGTTTAAAATAAGCAACAAGGCGGGGATAATATCAAGGGCAAGGATACGGTATGGAAGAAAATACCAAGGTTTATAGAACAAGGATTGTTATAGCAGTTTCAAAACCTTAACACGACCAATTTCTAACTAGGCTTGCGTCCTACAGTCAGCATTGCTCTGATACCACTTTGTCACACCCGATTTTAAGGACAAAACCAGATATGCACTATATGTGAAATAAAGGAGCCAAATCTCACATATAGTCGCAGGTAAGTGTAATACCAAGAGACAAATGCTTAATAAATAACGTACTTAGTATATAAAACATAACCTCAGAGTGCAAACAACGGAAAAACAACTCTGATCTTCGGGTGTAGACTTTACTCCGCAGGAACAAACTGACTGGTTGATCGCAAGTCTAAAACTCCAGAGACTATCCTGAGGTGTGGGAAATAGCAAGAGTGAGTCCATGTCGAACTCCGCAAGCATAGCAAATATAGATCCCATAAACTCATGATCAATGTAACATAGTCAATATAAAGTATAATCGATAAGTAAATGAACATCTTAACAAAACAAGAATCATCATCTTTTAGGTAGATGTCTCCAAGGTCACTCATGTCCGTGAGCACGGCTAGTATACCAGTTTATTAAACTCTGCGCAGAGGTGTACACTTTCACTGTGAGTCGTGATTTACCCTTTCGCCCGAGGTAGCTAACCTCTTGACCCACTTCCAAGGAAGGTCGGCAGGGTTCACTATGAAGCCTTTCAAAGGTTCGTCTAACAAGTTAGGGCCGCTAGGTTTCCAAAGTCAGTCTGTGTGATACAACCAGTCCCAGGGATCCACAGTCTGCTTTTCCCCATTTGCGCCACAAGGGTAACCTCTAACAAGCTAGAAAAGGTCCTCATACTGAGCTAAAGCCAGAGCCATATAGCCCTCACAGTTGTACTGTAAATCCCGGAGGTTCACGTACAGACAAGATCTTATGTTGCTAAAAAGTCATTTCTCAACCATCATAGCTCTTACATTAATTAAGTCACAAGATCATGGTCACAGAAAGAATACCCAAACTATACTTGCCTTAGTTTGCAAACTCCTGCTGGTCCTGCTGGTCTTCGAAGTACTCCTGGCTCCCAACGTACTCCTCACCGTCTGACTCGACCAACACGGCAACATACACGTTTCAGGAGCATTCATGCATAGCAAACAACCTATAATTAGAACAGTACACTAGCAGTATAAAAACAAGATAAAAAGTTTATGAAAGTATTTTACGTCTTGCTACGGTCACGTCAACGCGAAGATCACAAAAATCGGAGCTAAAACGCAAAAGTTGCGAATTATTTAGGGTTCCAAAAGCTAGTTATTAAACTAGACTTAATTGAGAAATTCAAAAACTTCTAACAGGTCTAACAGTAGCACTAATGCGTAGATTACAAAATTATGAAACTAACGCAAGTTGAACGGGTCAAATCGGAGCTAAAACGACGATTTTATAAACGTTTTACTACAGTGGAAACTTGTGAATAGACTGAACTATTTTTGGTTTTTAAAATAATTCAAAATTCAGGAATCTGATCTACTCAAGGACTGCGGGTGGAAATTCAAGGGAACCGGGGGTCTCTTTAACAAAATTGCCCCGAAGGGGTATGGAGCTTTCTGAGCCGTTGATCATAAGATGAGCGGCTCGGATTGGATGGAGGAGATGAGGGCGGCGCAGCCCGCCGGAGAAATAGCCGACGCGGCGGCCCTCCATTGCCGGCGGCGAGGATGCTCGCCGGCGTGAGCGAAACGGGCCCTAGAGGCCACTATTCGACGAACAGAGAGCACCAGGAGAGAGCGGGGACGATGGCGACCCCGCCCGAGCCCTTTGCACGGCCGGGGAAGGGCCCGCACGGCGCTCGCCATGGCCAGCGGCGAGGAGGTCGCCGGTGCCCGTGAAAATCGGCCCTAGAGGCCACCATCCGGCATGGGAGATGGATGGGGAGAAAGAGGAGAGAGAGGCGAAGCTCACCGAGCGAAAAACACAGGGCGGGGGCGGCTCGGAGGTGACGGTCGCCGCGGCGGGGGCGGACGGCGTCTCCGGCGGCGGTTTTGCTGCTTCTGCGCGCGCGAGCGAGGGAGAAATCCAGAGCGGGAGGTGAGAGGGAGTAGCGACGGGCGCGGCTCACCTATATAGGGGCTGGGGAGAGGGGAAGGACGCTCCCACGACCTGGAGCGTGGGCACGGGCGGAAGAAATGGCGGTTGCGGCTTCGGTGCGTGCGATGCAGGATGGCGAGGAGGTTGGGGGAAGAGCTGACGGGCGGGGCCGGTGGGTCAGCGAGTGAAGGGAAGTGAAAGCTTTCCACTTCGGCTTGGGCCGGCCCAACAAGGCGGCTGGGCTGAGCCACGGCCAGAGAGGAGAAGGGGGAGAGGGAGCGGGCCGTCGGGGAGAGATGGGCCGACGGGAATGATTGGGCCAACAGGCCGAATAGGAGGAAAAGAGGAGGAGAAAAATGATTTTGCTTTTCTTTTTATTATTCCCTAACTTTGAATGCACAAACAAATACATAATTAAATCAATTTTATCTATTTTGAAACAATGCAAAATTTAGGGTGTTACATGTACCATGTCACATGTTTATGAAATTAATCCTACTAATTTGATTAATGATTAGGCTAACTTGTTTCTAATCTTTTTATAAATATTAGTCAATTTAAATATGTATTTATTGGTTATAATTTGCCTAGTTTAAACATGATCATATAAAGTCGGTTTAGATGCAATTTGATTAATAATTATGCAGTACCTTTTTGAATTAAAAGTTATTCAGATTTATCTCTGGTCTTTTATGAATAATAAAATGTTAACTAGATAAATATCAAGTTAAATGTTCCTTTGTTAATTATAACTTGCTTAATTTAATCTGTAACATGATGAGCTGATTAATTTCTATCATTAATGTGATTCTAAATTATAATTTGTCTAGCTGAACCCCCGTCATATACAGTTTGAGGAGTTGCTATCAGACGCACTTTTCTTTTGCAAAGTTACAGTTTAATTTGATTAAATAATACATGCACGTTTACAAATAAAAATACGGCTAGTTTCAACTTAGCTTTTGAATTAAAATATTATTTAACTAATCTGAGCTACTATTTCACATGGTCTAGTTTAATTAAAATGAATTAAGCATGTAGTCTTTTCTTTTCTATTGTAATACATAAAACTCCCGATAGCCGCTACATCACTTATGTTCATTGTAAAATATTAATTTGATTAATGGTTACCAGTTTTTAATCTAAAAACAACATGGAGGTACATTTCGATTTTGTATATGTAAATAAATGTTAAAATAATTAGCTACTAACATAAACATATTTTTAATTTGTAAATTGTTTAGGCTAGCACTTTGACGTGTGTTTGGATGCTCTCACATGCCCTTTATATATTTGTGCACAGTAATGTTTAACTTGCTCGGTTTAGATGGTAAAGTTTATAAATAAAATATGACTAGATTTAACTTGGTTTTTAAATTAAATTATGATTTGTCTAAATTAATAACATCTCCATGATTTTGTTTGTTCAACCAAAATAGATCAAGTGTTAGTTTGTCTTCTTCAGTTATATTACCAACCTCGATAGACGTGTCCTCGGTAACGATAGCTCCGTCCTTAGTCGTTCTTGCGTTCTCGTAACCATAGCAATAAGCAGTGACGTTTAGTGTGCTTCCTTGTAAAGTGCCTTCTTTGTATGATGTTTGTTCTTAGATGTGTGTATTGTTTGTCTATTTGTGTTGCTTGGTTGCTACGAGTAGAGGAAGCGTGGTTCGTTAGCGCTGAAGACTAGGAGCTGAGGACCGACAGTCGAAGTAAAAGTTGGACACCGGAAGATAGCAGCTGAAGATTCTGAGCAGTTTAACCTTGGGAAAGAGGCAAGTATAACATGGGACTATCCTTGTTACCTATTCATTGAAATTATCATACATATGCATGTGTCTTCCTTGACAACCATAGAGATTATAACTTAGCTATTGATATCTTGTTTCCTTGTCACCCATGGGATATGCATTTGGGTAGCTATTGCTAGTGCTTAATTATGAACAGTGATCTTGTAATTTGATTAATGGATTAAGCAACCAACCATTAAGATGATTTTATTACTGTTGAAAAGGGGGCTAGAGCAAGGGGTTATATTGTTGCTCTGGTTTCTCTCCGCAAGGACTTATCTGTACGTGATCATCCGGGACATACAGTACAACTGTGAGGGCTATATGGCTCTGGCTTTAGTTGCTTAAAGGACCTTTTCTAGCTTGTTAGTGGTTACCTTAAATGGCGTAAGAACGGCTTGCCACGTTGGGTGTAGTGCGAGCCCCTGGCCTAGTGTGTATAGGCTGCGGTTGTTGTGCCACAGGGAAGGGGGGTTCTACATCTGCCTGCCGAGTGAATCTAATGGCCCTAACTTGTTAGACGAACCTTTAAGTGGCTTTATATGATTTTCGGTGTTTTGGGAATGGCCTCCCCATGCATTTGGAAGTCATGACTCACAGTGAAAGTGTACACCTCTATGCAGAGTTAAAAACTGGTATACTAGCCGTGCCCACGGATACGGGCGGCCTTGGAACATTTACAGATAGATGATCACTATTGCTATATCATGTTTTATTTACTGTTGATTATTATTATGCTCATGTTAATGCTATTCATTATCCTTATTACAATTGATCATTGGTTCATTAATGGAAATTGGAATACCTTGATGCTACTCAATTGCTAATTATATGATGAATAAAAGCTAACCGCAGTCAAACAGTGTCTAGCCTTTTTGAGCCTCATGAACCCTGTGTTGTACTTGTTGAGTTCGACATGGACTCACTCTTGCTATTTTCCCACACTCCAGTGTGTAGTAAGATGCTACTCGGAAGAAGGACAAAGGTGTAGTGGAGTTTCCAGAAGACTAGCAGAGGTGCTAGGCATATGTTACCCCCAGTCAGCCGTCCCTGAGAAGAATGGAGCCTGAAGTTTAGTCACCGTTCCGCGATACTCTGATGTAAGTGTTAATATAGCTATGTATACGTTATATAATAACATTGTTTCTGATACTTTTTCATTCTGACATATGTGTGGACTTCCTGGGCACACATATGGCGAGCCTGGTTTTGTTCTTTAGAAAACCGGGTGTGACAGAGTGGTATCAGAGCGGTGTTGACTGTAGGACGTATGACAAGTAGCACTGGACGTATTCTAAAACTTATTTTACGATAAAACTATTTTGTCATCCCTTGACTCATTGATTTTGACTATTTCCTCTTCCTTGTCCTGTTGTATCCCTTCCTTGATATAGTTTCCTTTGAGCTATTGTTTCTTACTCCCTTGGATTTTGTTTTATGTTGTTTTTTTACTAAAAGTTATCTGATCTCATCTTGTTCTAAAGTTCGATAGCCTTTCATCATCTATAATTTGCCATATAGGATGACCACCATTGTTGAAGAAGCACGTGTAGTACCGATGATGTGATTGGTGCTTTGTTTTGCCTGATGTGTGCTTGTCTTGTTTGATGTGATGCCTGTGTGTCGTCTCTGTTCTTGTGTTTCAAAGGAGGCCCGAAATCCTCTTGAGAATTAGCTCAATCTATGTTAGAGTGGAGTAGTATCCTCTCTTGACCTACCTAACCTTCGATCAATCCTAATTCTTATTGTCTTTTCTCTATATCATCCTTGCTTACTCTTGGTTTCTATGCTTTCTACTTTATCTTAACCCAATGGAGGATAAACATATAATGGACGCATCAATAGCAGCAAGCCTTAGAGAAAGTGTTGCCTTCAATGACATCGCCAGGTGGAACAAAATCTTTGTTAAGTGGGGTAGTGTCCGCTACCATCATCAATCTCAAGCGACGAGGTACGAAGAACTCAAGATCAAACTTTATCTTTCTTATCATCTTTTGGCTATCCTCGATCCATGTCTTATATCTCATCAACACAAATCAAGGAAGCATGAAGACTTAAAAGATTAGTGTCATCTATCTCTCTAGCCTCTCTTAATCTCGTTCGTACCTTATCATGTCTTTTTAGAACAGTCCATCTTCCTTAGCTTATATCTCTATTTTTGGACGCCCAAAAATCATGGATAAATTCTGGACAACAGTAGACTTCAATATCTTTCTCTGACCGTAAGAACCACCCTGATAGCTATTATGGTTTGGGAGTTATGAAAATCACAAGGCGACGCATCTGTGCTGTCAGCAATCTGGAATAGTTTCTGTTGTGCACAGTTTTCGACTACCTTAACTGCAGAATCTGGAGAAGTTTTCTATAAGAAAGTTGTAGTGAATTTGATAAGCTTTCCAACGGTATAAGCTACAACATCATTGGATTCATAGAACTCGAGTTATAACGGGATTTCTGCACTGCTATTTTTCTACTCACGAGGAAGTGCAGGATTACTTGTTCTTGCATATGCTCATGAGACTCTTTGAGATGATAGAAAGACATGATGGTAGTTATCACTCAGAAACATGCAATCTAACAATTGGTGTTCTCCAATTGATCTCTTCTTAAGGGGGTTTGCCAAACTAAAGACGATACAAGATGGAGGTTTATATGTTCTATTCTGTCACTTGGAAGCATCAGCTATCTACATGGTTGCAAAGTCACTATCAAGCGTCGGTATCTTTTCTTAGGGTTGGTAACCTGTTAGAATATCTACAAGAATCATAAGGGTCTAAAGAAGACATTTACAAAGTTGGTTATGAGCTTGTGGCATCATCATTGGATAAGAGTTGATGAAGGAAAAGTGAAGATTTGCAAAATCAACTTTATCTTTCTCTCTAGTCTCTCCGAATCTCGGGACGAGATTCCTGTTAAGTGGGGTAGAATTGTCACACCCTAAAATTTTCACTTTCGGGTTGTGCTTAGAAAACACTAAATAAAATAAATGATTTCAATATTTGAATAAATTTATTAGATAAGTTAAGTTGTTGCTAATTAAATATAGAAAATTGTGGTTTTAAACTTTTTCATATTAATTTGATAATGTGGTGTTTGGGTGATGCTTGTCTTTGGTGTTGGTGAGTGCTATTATTTTCAAAATACCATAGGACGACGTTTACTTCTCATCGGAAAACTTTTTAGTATTTTCTGGATTCAAAATTCCAATTTCCGTGAGCTTAATCTTTTTCCTTGATCTCTTCATCCATCTTCTCATAAGCTCCAAATACTTTATTTGGGTTCCTCATGTTCCATAATGTCTCTAGAAAATTCCCTCGAATTTTCGGAGCTTTCGGAGTATTTTTCGCGGCTTAAATAATAATTCTGAACTTTTCTAGAATTATTTTATCCACGAAATTAATTAATTCCGAAAATAATAAATATCTCATTTTCCACCAAAGCTTTTGTGCAATAATCCTAAATGTCCATTCATTTATTTACTAATGGGCTTTAATAATTAATTAGGCCTATTAGTAAAGATGGAGGGTGCAACGTCAATTAGCACCATATCGCTAGTTGACATGGAGGTGGAGAGTTTTTCTCCCTATATATAGGCGCAGCCCTGTGTCCTTTCCTCCCCTTCTTCCGCCACACCCAGCAGGCGCAGGCGCAGGCGCAGCACACCGCATCATCCCCCTCCCTGTCCAGCGCCAGCCGCCGTTGTTGCCGCCGCCGCTGTTGCTGCCCGCCGCCGCTGTTGCCGTTCGCCGCCGCTGTTGCCGCCGCCGCTGTTGCCGCCGCCGCTGTTGCCGTTCACCGCCGCTGTTGCCGCCACCACCGCCGCGATCTGTTCATATGTCCATCCCCTGCGCTGCACCGTTGCCCTAGTTCCCGGCGCCACGCGGCCGTGGCTGGTGCACAGCAAGACCCTCCCCAAGAGCGACGTAGACGAGAACCAGAATCGGCTGCTGGTGTCGTGCACGCGCGGGAGCAGGACGGAGGACTGCCCCATCACCCGTCACCACCATAGTCAGGCAATGCTATCGTTTGCCTCGCTGTCGTTCATCATTGGCGGAAGGTAAAGAAATCATCTGCGTGCCTCACGTCCATGTACATTACAAGTTGGCCTTTCCTTTTTCTCTCACCCGTGGCACACCTCTCTGCTTGAAGAAGTTTGAAATTGCTGCTACATCGAATCGTGCGGCCTGCTGCTTGCTCTGTGTGCTGCCCTGATTGTCACCAATAATCAAGGCCAAAGTGGTTGTCAGCTAACTCCATCACTATTCTCATCAAAGGAATACTACTTTGCATCCGTATCAGTACGTGACTAGACAATCATAGTACGTATCTATTTCTCTTAGTTTTTTTTATCCTCTCATGTTTTGTTTCGTTTTAATTTTGTTTTAACTCCGATTCGAGTCGTTCCAGTCGCGTTAGATTCGTGTCGTCGTGCTCTATGCAGTAGTGACATTGTTTATCGTGTCATTTAGTTATGAATTTATTGATTAAAATACTAATTTGATTAATAATTATTTAATAGTTTTTTTAGTTAAAATCAACATAGGGTTGTAATTCCGTTTTCGTTCTTGTTGTCTTGCGACCGTGCCGATGTAAGATACACGTGAACAATGTCATGTACCATGTCACATGTTTATGAAATTAATCCTACTAATTTGATTAATGATTAGGCAAACTTGTTTCTAATCTTTTTATAAATATTAGTCAATTTAAATATGTATTTATTGGTTATAATTTGCCTAGTTTAAACATGATCATATAAAGTCGGTTTAGATGCAATTTGATTAATAATTATGCAGTACCTTTTTGAATTAAAAGTTATTCAGATTTATCTCTGGTCTTTTATGAATAATAAAATGTTAACTAGATAAATATCAAGTTAAATGTTCCTTTGTTAATTATAACTTGCTTAATTTAATCTGTAACATGATGAGCTGATTAATTTCTATTATTAATGTGATTCTAAATTATAATTTGTCTAGCTGAACCCCCGTCATATACAGTTTGAGGATGCTATCAGAAGCACTTTTCTTTTGCAAAGTTACAGTTTAATTATATTAAATAATACATGCACGTTTACAAATAAAAATACGGCTAGTTTCAACTTAGCTTTTGAATTAAAATATTATTTGACTAATCTGAGCTACTATTTCACATGGTCTAGTTTAATTAAAATGAATTAAGCATGTAGTCTTTTCTTTTCTATTGTAATACATAAAACTCCCGATAGCCGCTACATCACTTATGTTCATTGTAAAATATTAATTTGATTAATGGTTACCAGTTTTTAATCTAAAAACAACATGGAGGTACATTTCGATTTTGTATATGTAAATAAGTGTTAAAATAATTAGCTACTAACATAAACATATTTTTAATTTGTAAATTGTTTAGGCTAGCACTTTGACGTGTGTTTGGATGCTCTCACATGCTCTTTATATATTTGTGCACAGTAATGTTTAACTTGCTCGGTTTAGATGGTAAAGTTTATAAATAAAATATGACTAGATTTAACTTGGTTTTTAAATTAAATTATGATTTGTCTAAATTAATAACATCTCCATGATTTTGTTTGTTCAACCAAAATAGATCAAGTGTTAGTTTGTCTTCTTCAGTTATATTACCAACCTCGATAGACGTGTCCTCGGTAACGATAGCTCCGTCCTTAGTCGTTCTTGCGTTCTCGTAACCATAGCAATAAGCAGTGACGTTTAGTGTGCTTCCTTGTAAAGTGCCTTCTTTGTATGATGTTTGTTCTTAGATGTGTGTATTGTTTGTCTATTTGTGTTGCTTGGTTGCTACGAGTAGAGGAAGCGTGGTTCGTTAGCGCTGAAGACTAGGAGCTGAGGACCGACAGTCGAAGTAAAAGTTGGACACCGGAAGATAGCAGCTGAAGATTCTGAGCAGTTTAACCTTGGGAAAGAGGCAAGTATAACATGGGACTATCCTTGTTACCTATTCATTGAAATTATCATACATATGCATGTGTCTTCCTTGACAACCATAGAGATTATAACTTAGCTATTGATATCTTGTTTCCTTGTCACCCATGGGATATGCATTTGGGTAGCTATTGCTAGTGCTTAATTATGAACAGTGATCTTGTAATTTGATTAATGGATTAAGCAACCAACCATTAAGATGATTTTATTACTGTTGAAAAGGGGGCTAGAGCAAGGGGTTATATTGTTGCTCTGGTTTCTCTCCGTAAGGACTTATCTGTACGTGATCATCCGGGACATACAGTACAACTGTGAGGGCTATATGGCTCTGGCTTTAGTTGCTTAAAGGACCTTTTATAGCTTGTTAGTGGTTACCTTAAATGGCGTAAGAACGGCTTGCCACGTTGGGTGTAGTGCGAGCCCCTGGCCTAGTGTGTATAGGCTGCGGTTGTTGTGCCACAGGGAAGGGGGTTCTACATCTGCCTGCCGAGTGAATCTAATGGCCCTAACTTGTTAGACGAACCTTTAAGTGGCTTTATATGATTTCCGGTGTTTTGGGAATGGCCTCCCCATGCATTTGGAAGTCATGACTCACAGTGAAAGTGTACACCTTTGCGCAGAGTTAAAAACTGGTATACTAGCCGTGCCCACGGATACGGGCGGCCTTGGAACATTTACAGATAGATGATCACTATTGCTATATCATGTTTTATTTACTGTTGATTATTATTATGCTCATGTTAATGCTATTCATTATCCTTATTACAATTGATCATTGGTTCATTAATGGAAATTGGAATACCTTGATGCTACTCAATTGCTAATTATATGATGAATAAAAGCTAACCGCACAGTGTCTAGCCTTTTTGAGCCTCATGAACCCTGTGTTGTACTTGTTGAGTTCTGTCACACCCATTTATCGACCAAATGGAATGCTTACCCTTATGTGCGCCCAGAGATCAATCACACATAAGTTCACAAATTATAACAGAAGTACCATGGCAAATGTTATTACATCACGATATTTAACACATAGTCTTAACACAAATGTAGCGGAAGTATAAATAAAAATCTCTCTCGTGGTAGTTCCAGTCACAGGTACATTGACTGGTTGACAGCAAGACTAGTAATCCTCAGGGAAGTAGGCGTAGTAGTCGCTATTACCTCCATCTGTTACCCATCCGGGATTTTTATCCAAATAAGAGAAATAAACAAGCGTAAGTACATCTCGTACTCAACAAGTGTAACATGGGGTTCATGAGGCTCAAATAGGCATAATCATTGGTTTATCAGCATGTAGCTTTTAGTTAACATGATTTTAGCATATCAATAGCATCAATAGGTCTCAATGTAAACAATAAACATATGATCCATGTGAAATGATTAATGAATAGCAAAAACATAATCATAAACAATTAATCAACTATTCCATAAGGGTCCAAGGCCACTCATGACCGTGAGCACGGCTGTTATAACAGTTCTACACTCTGCAGAGGTTGTACACTTTCACTGTGAGTCGTGTTACCCAAATGCCCGGGTTAATTACTCCCAAAACACTACCAAGGTGAGCAGGCAGGGTAAACACTATGAAGTCTTTCGAAGGTTCGTCTAACAAGTTAGGGCCATTAGATTCACTCGGCAAACAGATGTAGAGCCCCCCTTCCAAATGGCACATTGACCCGCAGCCTATACACATAAGGACAGAGGCCGCACTATACCCGATTCGTCAAGCCATTCTTACGCCATAAAGGTTACCTCTAACAAGCTAGAAAAGGTCCTTCTATATGACTAAAGCCAGAGCCATATAGCCCTCACAGTTGTACTGTAAATCCCGGATTGTCGCTTATAGATGAGTCCTTATGGAGAGCAATTAGAGCATCAAAACAACACACATGCTCTAATCCCCTTTGTACAAGAATCAAAATCATATTTTAATGTTTATTGCATATTCCTCTAATCAATTTACATGATCATAGTCCATGTTTAAGCACTAGCCATACTAATCAATGCATCATAATGGGTACCAAGGTATAGGTTCAATCACTAAGTCATCCTTAACAAGGAATAAATGCATAATGACATTAATTGTATAAAGTGAATAGGACAACAAGGATAATCCCATGCTATACTTGCCTTGCTCAAACTGGTCCTGAAGATCTTGCTCGTAGTGAGGCTCTTGATCTCCAACGAATTGCTCACCGTCTATACTCGATCAACCATTATCAACAACACACATCCAGAGGCAATCATGCATAGACAGACAAGACTATAATTAGAACAATACACCAACAGTAAGAAAATAAAATAAAAAGTCTTTAAAAATGAATCTACAACTCGCTAGGATCACACAGACGCGAAGATCACGAAAAACGGATCTAAAACGACAAAGTTATGAATTTCCGAAGATTTCCTATAGAAAAATAAATACTTTAATTAAAACTCGAAAATAAATTAATCTAAACCTACTGTACAGTTACACCATTAGATAGAGCTCGCAAATATGAATCTAACGCAATTTGAATGGATCAAATCGGAGTTAAAACGAAGATTCTATGGCTAAAACAATCTCAGTGGCAAAACTGTCAATATCCGAAAGCGTATTTTTCTTTTTCCGAAACGAATTACGTTTTCTTTTATTAAAAACGTATTTTCCCGATTTACGCTTTGGACCGCGGGTTAGATAATACAAAAATCCAGGGTCTCTTTTACAAAAGTTCACGCGAACCGTTATCTTCTAATCTACACCATCCGATCTAGATCCAACGGTCCAGATCGCTCGGGGACGGGGACGGGCGGCGCGCCGGCCGGATTTGAACCCGACGACGACTCACGCGGCGGCGCCATCGCCGGAGAACCTCTTCTCGCGCTACGGTGCACAAAAACACGAACGGAGAACACCTGCGGGTAGAGAACTCGAACGCAAACTCACCTAGGGCAAAAATAGAACCGGGGATGAAGAGAAGAACGTGCGCGGCTCGGTATGGCGGGCGGTGGAGGCGGAGCTCTTGCGGTGGCTCGTCGGGACGGCTAGAACAGCTCCGAAAGGATGGGATGCGTGCGGTATGACGCGGGGGTCGCGTTTTTATAGCCCGAAGGCGTCGCTATCTATGGTAGGGAAGAAGATTGAGCCGCCAATCGGATCGGAGAAGGAGGGAAAGGTGAGCTCGCGATTGGGAAACTGGAGGAAGAAGAAAGGAAAACGGGAACGGTCACTGACCGGTGGGACCCACATGTCGGTGACTCCAGGCGGGACGCGGCCACGCGCGGTGCGGAGCTGGGCTGGCGGGCCGCTGGCCAGGCTCGGCCCAAGGAATGCGGGCGCGCGCGGGGAAGAGAAGTTGGGCCGCCGAAGCAGGCCGGTGCGGGAGGGAGCGGCCCGGTAAGAAGGTAAAATCCTTTTCTTTTTCTTTTCCAATTTTTCAAATCCATTTTTCAATTGATTTTCAAATCAAATTTGAATTTGATTTAAACCACTCAATGCAAAACTCCAAATGCAGCAGCATGAATGCTCAATCATGTTTCTACCCTTATATTTGATTTTAAATTTATAAAATTATTCTTATTCTATAGTTGCATGCTTCACCAAAAATAAATATAAAAATCATATTTTCCCTATTTTTCTTTTCTTCAAATTTTAGGGTGTTACAAGTTCGACATGGACTCACTCTTGCTATTTCCCCCACACTCCAGTGTGTAGTAAGATGCTACTCGGAAGAAGGACAAAAGTGTAGTGGAGTTTCCATAAGACTAGCAGAGGTGCTAGGCATATGTTACCCCCAGTCAGCCGTCCCTGAAAAGAATCGAGCCTGAAGTTTAGTCACCGTTCCGCGATACTCTGATGTAAGTGTCAATATAGCTATGTATACATTATATAATAACATTGTTTCTGATACTTTTTCATTCTGACATATGTGTGGACTTCCTGGGCACACATATGGCGAGCCTGGTTTTGTTCTTTAGAAAACCAGGTGTGACACACATCCAGAGGCAATCATGCATAAACAAACAAGATTATAATTAGAATAGTACACCAACAGTAAGAAAATAATATAAAAAGTCTTCAAAACGAATCTACAACTCGCTAGGATCACATAGACGCAAAGATCACAAAAAACGGAGCTAAAATGACGAAGTTATGAATTTACGAAGATTTCCTATAAAAAATAATTACTTTAATGTAAACTCGAAAATAAATTATCTCAAACCTACTGTACAGTACTAACAACATGTAGAGCTCGCAAATATGAACCTAACGCAATTTAAACGGGTCAAATCGGAGTTAAAACGGAGATTCTACGCACAAATTAACATTATGGCAATTCTGTAAATAAGTGAAAATGTATTTTCTAAAGTTACGCGATCAAAATACGCTTTACGGAAAAGAAAACATAAACTAAGAATGCGCTTTGGACTGTGGGTTAAGAACTCAAATGTTTCAGGGGCTCCTTAGCAAAACGTCCGGCCGAACCGGTATCAACGAATAACATCCGTCCGATTCAAAACGGACGATCCAGTTTGGATCGGGGGTGAGGCCGGCGGTGCTCCGGCTGGATTCAACCCGACGGCGACCTCCTGCGGCGGTGCCATGGCCGGAGTAGCCCAACTTGCGCTACAGTGGATGAAAACGCAAACGGAGAGCTCCTACGGGTAGATAGCTTCAACGCGATCTCACCTAGGGCAAAACCGAGGCCGATGATGAAGCAAGAAGAACGTGCGGCCCGAAAAGGCGGGTGGCTATGGCGGTGCGTCAGGCGTGGCCACCACGGGGCGATGGAGCTGTGATTTGCGGGTGGATGTGAGGCGGGGAGGTGCGGCGACCTCGTTTTTATAGCCTGGAGGCAGCACTAAAGATAAGGGGGAGATTCGGGAGATGGAATCGGATCGGTGAAGTTTGGAAACTCCCGACGCCGACGGCTTGAGGAAGATGGCAACCCCGACGCATGAGCCCGCGGCACCAGTGACAGACAGCAGGGAAGAGTGCGCGCATAAGCTGGGCCGGCGGCCGCGGCTTACTGGGCTCGGCCCAAGAGAAAAGCGGGCACGGGAGGGAAAGGTGGGCCGCGCACGCTGGGGGAAAAAGCGGGGGCGCTGGCGGGCTTAGCTGGGCTGGGCCGAATCCGAGAAGAAAAATAGAATCCCTTTTCTTTTTCCTTTTCTAATAATTCAAAGCATTTTCCAAATAGATTTTGAATTTCTCTTTTGTATTTTCAAAAGGTGCACACAATACAAAATGTTATGCAGCAGCATGAATGCTTAATCATGTTTATACCCTTATATTTGATTTTAAATTAATAAAATTTATTATTATTCTAAGTTTGTATGCTCACAAAAATACATAAAAATCATATTTTTCCTATTTTTAATTCTTTCAAAATTTTAGGGTGTTACAATTCTACCCCCCTTAAGATGAATCTCGTCCCGAGATTCGTCTGGTGCTTACTCAAACAGTTACGGGTAGGTTTTCCTCAGATTCTCTTCTCGTTCCCAAGTAGCCTCTTCTGCAGTGTACCGATTTCACTGTACCTTACACATTTTGATTGTTCGACTCCTCGTGACTCTATCAGCGGTCTCTAAAATTTTAACCAAAAACTCTTCATATGTAAGATCCTCCTTAACAGTGAGTTCCTCTAATGGAATCTGTTCCTCTAGTACTCGCAAACATTTCTTAAGTTGGGACACATGGAACACATCATGTACACCTACTAAACTCTCAGGTAATTCCAACTGATATGCCACTTCACCACGTCTCTCTATGATCTTGAAAGGTCTAATATATCTTGGTGCCAATTTACCTTTCATGTTGAACCTTTTCACATTCCTCATGGGTGATACTTTCAAGTAAACATAATCCCCTACCTCAAAAGTCAACTCTCTTCTACGAGTATCAGCATAACTTTTCTGTCGAGACTGTGCTATTTTCAGATTATCTCTAATCACCCTCACTTTCTTTTCAGCATCCTTGAGTACATCAGGCCCAAACACTTGACTCTCCCCTGTCTGATTCCAGAACACGGGGTCCTACACTTTCGTCCATACAGAGCCTCAAACGGTGCTATCTGAAGACTCTTCTGATAACTATTGTTATAAGAGAACTCTGCGTAAGGCAAACTCTTATCCCAGCTAGTACCATATTGTAAAGCACAAGCTCTCAACATATCTTCCAATATCTGAATAATTCTCTCCATCTGTCCATCTATCTGTGGATGGTAAGCTGTACTAAAGTTCAGCTTGGTTTCCAGTGATTCATGTATCTTTTGCCAATAGTGAGATGTAAACTGAGTACCCCGATCAGACACAATTTTCTTAGGAATTCCATGTAGACTCACTATTCTTTCCATATACAACTCAGCCAACTTTGCACTACTATATGTAGTCTTTACTGGCAGAAAATGAGCAACCTTAGCCAGGCGATCCAGTATCACCCAAATTGAATCATACCCTCTCTGAGTACATGGCAACCCAACTATAAAATCCATACCAACTTCTTCCCATTTCCACTCGGGTATCTGCGTAGGCTGTAACAATCCTGCAGGTCTCTGATGTTCAGCTTTCACCCTTTGACAAGTGTCACACAAAGCAACATATTCTGCAACATCTCTTTTTAAACCATACCACCAATATTTCTCTTTCAGATCCAGATACATCTTAGTACTCCACGAATGTATGGAATAAGAAGACTCATGAGCTTCACGTAGAATTGCCCCTCTTATATTCTTATCCTCAGGCACACACAACCTTTTTCCAAACCATAGCGTACCATTATCATCATTACGAAATCCTGGTGATTTGCCTTTTACTATGTTCTCCGCTATCTCTCTCAACTTTTCATCTTTCAACTGACCCTTGCGGATTTCTTGCTCCAGAGTAGGCTTTAACACCAATTCCACTGCATTGGTGGTAAACCCTAAGTTCAGATGCTTACATTCAGCACACAACTCTTTTGGCATGGGCATTACTTGTATTTCATTAGCGTAGCTTTTCATACTAAGAACATCAGCAACGACGTTGGCCTTTCCTGGTGTCACACCCATTTTTAAGGACAAAAATAGGATGCATAAAGTACTCATGTGCACCCCAGGACATGATCGCACACATAAGTAGACAAATTACATAGTATCATCACAGTGCTTATTACATAGCGAATAAATATTTAAAACATAGTCTTGAACGATAAATAATAATGACTAATAGTAGATCTCCAGCGGAAACTCCAAACACAGGGACACGGTTGACTGGTTGACACCAAGACTAGTACTCATTACGATAATCTTCCCCAAAATCTTCATCTGTTATGGTGGAAATAGCAAGGGTGAGTCCATGTCGAACTCAACAAATACAACACAGGGTTCATGAGGCTCAAAAGGCTAGACACTGTTTTACTGTGTTTAGCTTTTATTCACCAGGTAATTAGCAATTAAGTAGCATCAAAGTAATCCACTTCCCATTTATGAACCAATGATCAATTGTAATAAAGATAATGGATAGCATTAACATGAGCATAATAATATCAACAATAATTAAGCATGATATAACAATGTTGATCATCTATCTGTAAATGTTCCAAGGCCGCTCGTATCCGTGAGCACGGCTAGTATACCAGTTTTTAACTCTGTGCAGAGGTGTACACTTTCACTGTGAGTCATAACTTCCAAATGCATGGGGAGGCCATTCCCAAAACACCGGAAATTATATAAAGCCACCTAAAGGTTCGTCTAACAAGTTAGGGCCATTAGATTCACTCGGCAGGCAAATGTAGAACCCCCCTTCCCAGTGGCACAACAACCGCAGCCTATACACACTAAGGACAGGGGCTCGCCCTACGCCCAATGTGGCAAGTCATTCTTACGCCATTTAAGGTAACCACTAACAAGCTAGAAAAGGTCCTTTAAACAACTAAAGCCAGAGCCATATAGCCCTCACAGCTGTACTGTATGTCCCGGATGATCACGTACAGATAAGTCCTTAGGGAGAGAAACCAGAGCATCAAAATAACACACATGCTCTAGCCCCCTTTTAATAGTAATAAAATCATCTTAATGGTTGATTGCTTAATCCATTAATCAATTTACAAGATTATTTTTCATAATTTAAGCACTAGCCAAGGTTAACCATATGTATACCCAAGGTTAACAAGGAATCAAGATAACAATCACTAAGTTATAATCTCTAAGGTTGTCAAGGTAGGCACATGCATATGTATGATAATTTCAATGTATAGGTAACAAGGATAGTCCTGTGTTATACTTGCCTTGATCAAAACTCTCCGAAAGATACTGCTGATCTGGCTCAAAGTAATACTCCTGATCGTCCAGATACTGCTCACCTTCTATACTCGATCATCAATCAACAACATACATGTATCCAATCAAACATACACAAAGCAAACAAAGAGATATAATTAGAACAGTACACCAATAGTAACAAAACAGAAATAAAAGTTTATAAATCTCTTCTATACGTTCCTACGATCACACAGACGTAAAGATCACCAAATTCGGAGTTAAAATGTGAAAGTTATGAATTTTCTAAGATTTCCTATAGATAATTAAATACTTAATTATAAAATCGAAAATTAAATTGTCAAAACTGACTCTACAACTACACTAACATGTAGAGCTCGCAAATACGAACCTAACGCAACTTGAATGGATCAAATCGGAGTTAAAACGAAGATTTTATGACCAAAACAATCCTAGTGGCAAAACTGTAAATACCTGAAAACGTATTTTTGATTTACCGTGAGAAAATACGCTTTCAAAACACGGAAATGGATTTGGGATTTTGCGCTAAGGGTCGTGGGTTATAATCTGAAACAGCCCAGGGTTTCTTTAGCAAAATACCAGACCGAAGGGGTATGTTAAGATCTCAGCCGTTGGATCTCAACTCGACGAGCCGGATTAGATCAGAGGAAAAAGAAGAGGGTGGCGCCGGCCACCAACAGTAGCCCCACGGTGGCTGCTTCACCGGCGGCGAGAAATCCACGGCGGCGCTCACGAAATTCGGTGTTTCAGTACACAATTGAGCAAAACAAAAGTACTAGCAGAGAGAGGGGATGAAGGCGAGCTCACCCGTGTAAGAAACAAAGGTGGTGTCGACTCGGTCGCGGAACACAGCTAGCAATGGCGGGCGGTGGTTCCCTGCACCCGACGGCAAGATGCTGTGAACAAGCCTACAGAAAAACAAAGTGGAGAAGAGGTTCGCCAAGTTCATGAGAGCATAACAAAGCTCATTGCAATGCTTACTATCACAAGGCGACGACGAATTCGTCGATTCCATGGCTCGGCGGAACTCGAGTTTTGGCCACCCGCGACCTCCAGCTAGGGCAACAAGAACTTGTAGATAGGAAAAAGAGATAGGAGGCAGCAGCGGTTCCCTTTTAAAACAACCCGACGTGATCAATTAGAATACAATCCCAAGATTCCCGGATTGCTCGGTGAAGTCTGTTGGAGGATTGCTCGACTCTGGCTTGGTCACGAACACGAAGAAGAAGGCGCGGCTGACAAATGTGTCCCACCCGTCAGTGAAGCAGAGGAGAAGGGAAGGCGCTGTTGCTGCGGCGCTGGGCCGGCCCACGTAGTCGCGAGCGCGGAGGAAACAGGCCTTGGCCCCAACGGGCCGTCAGGCCACCAGGTAAGAAGGTAAGCTGTTCTCTTTTTTTCCTTTTCTTCTTTCTTTTCTTTATTTACTTGTTTTCAAACTATTCCAAATAAAATTTTCCAAGCCAAATCAAAATAAAATAAATCCACTCCACAAAATAAAATAAATGCAACAGCATGAATGCAACACCAAATATTTCTTAAATTTTAATTTCCCATTAAATATTATTTAAATTATTTGAAAACCCGTTAATTCTAAAATTTGAAATTTTTGGGTGTTACAAATTCTACCCCCCTTAAAAAAATCTCGTCCTCGAGATTAGACTGCTTACTCAAACAACTGCGGATATGATTTCCTCAATTCATCCTCTCTTTCCCATGTTGCCTCTGCCTCTGAATATCGATTCCACTGTACTTTGCACATCTTAATAATCCGACTTCGAGTAACTCTCTCAGCAGTTTCTAAAACCTTGATCGAAAACTCTTCATAAGTAAGATCCTCTTTAACAGTCAATTCCTCTAAAGGTATCTGCTCTTCAGGCACACGCAAACACTTCTTAAGTTGTGAAACATGAAACACATCATGTACTCCAGACAAATTCTCAGGCAACTCTAGTTGATAAGCAACTTCTCCACGTCTAGCAATAACTTTAAATGGCCCAACATACCTCGGTGCTAATTTGCCTTTCATGTTAAACCTCTTCACACTTCTCATTGGTGACACCTTCAAATAGACATAATCACCTACCTCAAAAACCAAATCTCTTCTTTTATTGTCAGCATAACTCTTCTGACGAGATTATGCCACTCTCAAATTCTCACGAATCACCCGCACTTGATCTTCTGCGTTTCTAAGAACATCCGTACCAAACACCTGAGACTCACCTGTTTGATCCCAAAACAATGGAGTTCTACACCTACGTCCATACAAAGCTTCAAACGGTGCCATCTTAAGACTCTGTTGATAACTGTTGTTGTAAGAGAATTCTACATAAGGCAAACTCTTATCCCAACTGGTTCCATATTGCAATGCACAAGCTCTCAACATATCTTCTAATATCTGGTTGGTCCTTTCAGTCTGTCCATCTGTCTGTGGATGATATGTTGTACTAAAATTCAACTTTGTTCCCAAAGATTCATGTACAGCTTTCCAAAAGTGTGACGTGAACTGCGAACCTCGATCAGATACAATCTTCTTTGGAACTCCATGCAAACAGACTATCCTCTCCATATACAAAGTAGCCAATTGTACTCCCGTGTAGTTAGTCTTGACTGGTATGAAATGAGCAATAGTTAGTCGATCTACTATCACCCAAATAGAATTATAACCTCTTTGAGTACGTGGTAACCCTACTATAAAGTCCATACCAACTTCCTCCCACTTCCATTCAGGAATCTTCATTGGTTGCAACAATCCAGCAGGTCTCTGATGCTCAGCTTTCACCCTCTGACAAGTATCACACAATGCCACATGCTCAGCCACATCTCTTTTCAATCCAACCCACCAATATTTCTGTTTGAGATCCAAATACATCTTAGTACTACCAAGATGAATAGAATAAGCTGACTCATGAGCTTCACGAAGAATTGCCTGTCTAACAGCTTGATCCTCAGGTACACACATCCTCTTTCCAAACCACAAAATTCCATTATCATCCATTTGAAACCGTGGTGACTTACCAATCACTATATCTTCCGCTATCTTCTTTAGTTTCTCATCCTTCAACTGACCCTTGTAAATTTCTTGCTCTAAGGTAGGTTCTATCACTAATTCCATTGTATTAGCAACGATTCCCAAATTCAAATATTCAAATTCAGCACATAACTCACTAGTCATGGACAACGTTCGTATCTCATTGGCATAACTTTTCCTGCTAAGAGCATCAGCTACTACATTAGCCTTACCAGGATGATAGTGTATCTCAATATCATAATCCTTAATCAACTCTAACCATCTACGTTGCCTCAGATTCAGATAAGACTGAGTGAAAATATACTTCAAACTCTTATGATCGGTGTATATATCACTCTTATGCCCAATCAAATAGTGTCTCCAAATCTTCAAAGCATGAACTACAGCTGCTAACTCCAAATCATGCGTAGGATAATTCAACTCATGCTTTCTCAACTGCCTAGATGCATAAGCAACAACTCTGCCTTCTTGCATAAGAACACATCCCAAACCTTGACGAGAAGCATCACAATAAATAGAAAACTTTTTACTCAAATCTGGCAAAACCAAAACAGGCGCTGTAGTCAACCTCTTCTTCAATTCCTCAAAACTAGCTTGACATTTATCAGACCACACAAACTTGGCATTCTTCTCTAACAGAGATGTCATAGGTTTAGCAAGTTTAGAAAACCCTTCAATGAACCGCCTGTAATATCCAGCTAAACCCAAGAAACTACGAATCTCGCTAACATCGGTAGGTGGTTTCCAATTCAATACATCCTTTACTTTACCTGGATCCACTGATATTCCTCCATTAGAAATAATATGACCAAGGAAAGAAACTTCCTTCAACCAAAACTCACATTTACTTCGCTTAGCATACAATTTATGCTCTCTAAGTTTCTACAATACCAACCTCAAATGTTCAGCTGCTCTTTCTCCATCTTGGAAAATACTAGTATATCATCAATAAATACCACCACAAACTTATCCAAATATTCCTGAACACCTTATTCATCATGTACATAAAGTAGGCAGGTGCATTGGTCAAACCAAATGACATAACAGTATACTCATACAACCCATACCTTGTAGTGAAAGCTGTCTTGGGAATATCAGAGGCACGAATCTTCAACTGATGATAACCAGAACGCAAATCAATCTTAGAGAACACACAAGCACCTCTCAACTGATCAAACAAATCATCAATCCTGGGCAAAGGATACTTATTCTTGATAGTTACCTCATTTAGTGATCGATAATCAACACACATCCTCTAACCACCATCTTTCTTATCAACAAAAATAACTGGTGCACCCCATGGTGAAGAACTAGGTCGAATAAAACCTTTATCTTGTAGTTCTTTAATTTGTTTCTTAAGTTCTTCTAATTCATCTACTCCCATTCTATATGGTCGTTTGACTATAGGTGCAGTTCCAGGTAATAATTCAATAAGAAATTTAATGTCTCGGTCAGGTGGCATACCTGGCAAATCATCGGGAAAGACATCCGAAAACTCCTCAATCACTGAATTCTCTTTAATAGCATCTTCAAGCTGATTCACCATAGCGGTTGGCTGCTTCTGCACTGCTACATCCACATTGATTTTATCTCCATTAGGTGCAGTCACAACTACCACTTTCTGCTGACACTGAATCTCTGCCTGATTTTGTTTTATCCAGTCCATACCCAAGATCACATCAATACCAGATGTCCTCAACACTATAGGAGTTGTCTTAAACTCTACCCCCCTTAAAATCATACTAATTGGAAGACAACGATTATTGGTTTGCATGGTACCTCCAGGTGAGTTTACTAAGAGAGGTTCTTTCATGGCAAGCATGGGTATACTATGCATTTTAATAAAAATGTTGGAAATGAATGTATGAGATGCTCCAGAGTCAAAAAGAACGGTTGCAGGAGTGGAATGTACATTGAACGTACCGATCATAACTTCCGGTGCATCATGAGCTGTATCAGAAGACACGTGATTCACCCTTCCAGTACCGGATTGCCTCTGGTTGCTTTTCTGGCTCTGAGGAGTCTACTGGTTCTGCTTCTCAGGACAATGGTAAGACATATGTCCCTCTTTACCACAGACGTAACATCTAGTAGGCGTGTTGGGAGCACTGTTCTTCATGGGAGTGGCATTGGGATTTCCAGTGCGAGGAGTCTGTTGTCCATTCTACTGATACTGTTGACGCTACGAATATGAAGAACGTTGCTGAGACTGATTATTTTGCCAATTCTGAGACCACCTCTGATTTGGATTGCGATTTCACTAACTAACTGGTCCTTGAAACTTCTGATGAAAACCATGCTGAGAATTAGTATGCTGACGGTTATTGCTTCCTGAGCTTTGTCCTTTCATTTTCCTCTTCCTATCCATCTCCCTGCGCTCATTATCAAGCACAATAGCTTTATTCACAAGCTCTTGAAAACTAGCATAGTTATTTCCCTTCAATTGCAAACGAAGATCATAATAAATCCCTTTTAAGAAAAGACGCTGCCTATCCGCATCTTCCCTCACTTCATTAGGAGCATAGCGAGCCAACTGCGTGAACCTGTCATGATACTCACTAATGCTCATCTGTCCCATCCTGAGATTTCTGAATTCTTCCTGCTTCAGCTCAATTATACTCTTAGGAATATGACGGGCTCGAAAATCTCTGACGAACTCATTCCAAGTAATAGGAGGAGCATTGTTAGGACGTGCAGCTTGATACGACTCCCACCAAGTCTGAGCTGTCCCATGTAACTAACCAGATGCATATAACACCTTTTCCATATCATTGCATTGAGCGATATTCAACTGTTTCTCAACTGCTCTCACCCAGTCATCCGCCTCCAAAGGATCAGCAACATGAGAAAACACTGGGGGACGTCCCTTCAAAAATTCCCCACGTTTGTCTCTCACCTGAACAGGTGGTGGTCCTCCTACAGGGGGATTATTCTGCATGTGCTGCATGAACATCTGCATCATCTGATTCTGAGTATGCATAAGTTCCTCCATAGTAATAGGTGGGTTAGCACCTCCACGACCCCTGCCACGGCCTCTGCCTGACATCTGTTTTCAAAACATAGAAAATGAAGTTCAGTACGATCCGAGATGATGTATTCAACAGATAAGCAAAATCTGATTTCTCTGGGCGAATTCCAATTTCAGCAACTCAGTAACACTGTCATAACTCGAGTTACAGACGTACAATTTAGATGATCTTTACCTTGTTGGAAAACTTACAAAATTATATACAACTCTTATTCACAACATTTTTTCTGATTCTGTCAATAAATTAGTCAAAAACTGAACTTAACCGAAACTGTTTCAGAATTTCAGACTGCGTAGTGACCCAAACTTGGAACAGGTATATCTCTTAGCTCATAATAGATAATAAGGTGATTCTTGCGGGGTTGGAAAGGTACAGAAGTCTAATTATTCCCAGTAAAATTTCTTAAATTTCTCATTAACGGATTTTAAGTTATTTCTAAAACATCCCAGACTGACCCAGAAATCAGCAAAGGACAGAACTAAATTTACCTCATACCCAACTAATATATTTTGATCAAACTTAATATTCTTAACCATGGAACTTGTAGGCATGTCTACAAAACTCCAGCACACATTACAAAGATCCAAATCACACATTATCATAATAACAATCCATCCATCACACAATTGTTCACACCACAATCTGACTCTCAACAACTAACTCAAATTAACTCGCAACTACTATCGTTCTTATTACATAGGGATTTTCCTAATCCTAATTAAGCTTCTCATAAATCTTGGGACGACCTAACTCCGCCCTTAATTGGTCGATCTCCTTATAAGCTTGCTCCTTAAGTTCTTTTTCCTTTAGCAACTCATCCTTCAAATCCACCTCATGGAGAGCCAATTCACGAACCAATCCCACTGTTGCTTGTAAAGTCAAGGATGAATCATCTGCAAGCGGCACGGTCCAAACACCCTTGTCATGTAAGAAACAAGGAAAATGCTGGAGTGCACCCTGTAATGTCTTGTCCGAGCGTAGACCATGGTAGTAAACGAACGCATTGTAGGCGACATCCTCCATGCTTTTTTCTACGGTTGCCCGGCTCACTCGGGTAATGAACTTTGACTCCACCTTAGACTCCTTAGTGGTAGGATCCCTTTTCTTGACCCATAGCTCCGTTTCCCAATAGGAATCCATCCATGGATGACTATACTCAGCACTGTGATACTCCAACGTAGCTTCCCAATCGTAGTAGTAGTTGTCCAAGGTTCTTGTCAATATGTCATGGAAGAAAGCATCAGCTTTAGGAACCATGATCTGAAACTTCGTGGTCCACCCCATAGTTACATCCTCCATTGGTGTGTCACCAACTCTTGATTCAGCATCAGATATCTCTTGGTCACCATCTACATGGGGCTCCTAGGGTTTGAAACGGGCAACGTACTGTGCAGCTGACAGATGGGGATGAGGAGGCATCTACAAGATTTAGACATAGATTAGATAGAATCAATGTATTTTCGCAATAGAATAAAGTAGAGGAAGCATAAAAATTTAGTAATTTAACAAGGTGAAGAGATTAAGCATGAAATAAGTGAAGCATGGATGCTAATAATGACCATTCTAACTAGGCTTGCATCCTACAGTCAACACGGCTCCGATACCAATCTGTCACACCCATTTTTAAGGACAAAAATAGGATGCATAAAGTACTCATGTGCGCCCCAGGACATGATCGCACACATAAGTAGATAAATTACATAGTATCATCACAATGCTTATTACAGAGCGAATAAATATTTAAAATATAGTCTTGAACGATAAATAATAATGACTAATAGTAGATCTCCAGCAGAAACTCCAAACACAGGGACACGGTTGACTGGTTGACACCAAGACTAGTACTCATTACGATAATCTTCCTCAAAATCTTCATCTGCTATGGTGGAAATAGCAAGGGTGAGTCCATGTTGAACTCAACAAGTACAACACAGGGTTCATGAGGCTCAAAAGGCTAGACACTGTTTTACTGCGTTTAGCTTTTATTCACCAGGTAATTAACAATTAAGTAGCATCAAACTAATCCACTTCCCATTTATGAATCAATGATCAATTTTAATAAAGATAATGAATAGCATTAACATGAGCATAATAATATCAACAATAATTAAGCATGATATAACAATGGTGATCATCTATCTGTAAATGTTCCAAGGCCGCTCGTATCTGTGAGCACGGCTAGTATACCAGTTTTTAACTCTGCACAGAGGTGTACACTTTCACTGTGAGTCATAACTTCCAAATGCATGGGGAGGCCATTCCCAAAACACTGGAAATTATATAAAGCCACCTAAAGGTTCGTCTAACAAGTTAGGGCCATTAGATTCACTCGGCAGGTAGATGTAGAACCCCCTTCCCAGTGGCACAACAACCGCAGCCTATACACACTAAGGACAGGGGCTCGCCCTACACCCAACGTGGCAAGCCATTCTTATGCCATTTAAGGTAACCACTAACAAGCTAGAAAAGGTCCTTTAAACAACTAAAGCCAGAGCCATATAGCCCTCACAGCTATACTGTATGTCTCGGATGATCACGTACAGATAAGTCCTTAGGGAGAGAAACCAGAGCATCAAAATAACACACATGCTCTAGCCCCCTTTTATCAGTAATAAAATCATCTTAATGGTTGATTGCTTAATCCATTAATCAATTTACAAGATCATTGTTCATAATTTAAGCACTAGCAACAGCTACCCATATGCATACCCAAGGTTAACAAGGAATCAAGATAACAATCACTAAGTTATAATCTCTAAGGTTGTCAAGGTAGGCACATGCATATGTATGATAATTTCAATGTATAGGTAACAAGGATAGTCCTATGTTATACTTGCCTTGATCAAAACTCTTCGAATGATACTGCTGATCTAGCTCAAAGTAATACTCCTGATCGTCCAGATACTGCTCACCTTCTATACTCGATCATCAATCAACAACATACATGCATCCAGTCAAACATACACAAAGCAAACAAAGAGATATAATTAGAACAGTACACCAACAGTAACAAAACAGAAATAAAAGTTTATAAAACTCCTCTACACATTCCTACGATCACACAGACGTAAAGATCACCAAATTCGGAGTTAAAACGTGAAAGTTATGAATTTTCTAAGATTTCCTATAGATAATTAAATACTTAATTATAAACTCGAAAATTAAATTGTCAAAACTGACTGTACAACTACACTAACATGTAGAGATCGCAAATACAAACCTAACGCAACTTGAATGGATCAAATCGGAGTTAAAACGAAGATTTTATGACCAAAACAATCCTAGTGGCAAAACTGTAAATACCTGAAAACGTATTTTTGATTTACCGTGAGAAAATACGCTTTCAAAACACGGAAACGGATTTGGGATTTTGCGCTAAGGGTCGCGGGTTACAATCTGAAACAGCCCAGGGTTTCTTTAGCAAAATACCCGACCGAAGGGGTATGTTAAGATCTCTGCCGTTGGATCTCAACTTGATGAGCCGGATTAGATCAGAGGAAAAAGAAGAGGGCGGCGCCGGCCACCAACAGTAGCCCCATGGTGGCTGCTTCACCGGCGGTGAGAAATCCACGGCGGCGCTCACGAAATTCGGTGTTTCGGTACACAATTGAGCAAAACAAAAGTACTAGCAGAGAGAGGGGATGAAGGCGAGCTCACCCGTGTAAGAAACAAAGGTGGTGTCGACTCGGTCGCGGAACACAGCTAGCAATGGCGGGCGGTGGTTCCCTGCACCCGACGGCAAGATGCTGTGAACAAGCCTACAGAAAAACAAAGTGGAGAAGAGGTTCGCCAAGTTCATGAGAGCATAACAAAGCTCATTGCAGTGATTACTATCACAAGGCGACGACGAATTCGTCTATTCCACGGCTCGGCGGAACTCGAGTTTTGGCCACCCGCGACCTCCAGCTAGGGCAACAAGAACTTGTAGATAGGAAAAAGAGATAGGAGGCAGCAGCGGTTCCCTTTTAAAACAACCCGACGTGATCAATTAGAATACAATCCCAAGATTCCCGGATTGCTCGATGAAGTCCGTTGGAGGATTGCTCGACTCCGGCTCGGTCACGAACACGAAGAAGAAGGCGCGGCTGACAAATGTGTCCCACCTGTCAGTGAAGCAGAGGAGAAGGGAAGGCGCTGCTGCTGCGGCGCTGGGCCGGCCCACGTAGTCGCGAGCACGGAGGAAACAGGCCTTGGCCCCAACGGGCCGTCGGGCCGCCAGGTAAGAAGGTAAGCTGTTCTCTTTTTTTTTCCTTTTCTTCTTTCTTTTCTTTATTTACTTGTTTTCAAACTATTCCAAATAAAAATTTCCAAGCCAAATCAAAATAAAATAAATCCACTCCACAAAATAAAATAAATGCAACAGCATGAATGCAACACCAAATATTTCTTAAATTTTAATTTCCCATTAAATATTATTTAAATTATTTGAAAACCCGTTAATTCTAAAATTTGAATTTTTTGGGTGTTACACCTGGGTGATAATGCACCTCTAGATCATAGTCCTTTATCAACTCCAACCATCTACGCTGTCTCAAGTTCAGATCTGTTTGAGTGAAGATATACTTCAGACTCTTGTAATCAGTGTATATATCACTCTTGTGTCCAATCAAATAATGTCTCCATATTTTTAGTGCATGAACCACTGCAGGCAATTCCAAATCATGAGTAGGGTAATTCAATTCATTGTAACGCCCTAAAATTTGCTTCTTTGAAAATAAAGTTAAAATGATTTAATTATGTCTTTTTGTGCTCATGAAAACATAGGAAAATAATACTTTTCATTAAATTAAAATCTATCAGAAGGTTTAGCAACATTGTTATGCATACATGCTGATGCATTTGTGTTTTTGCATTGCTTGGTTTTGACCAAAGATCAAAATGAATTCAAGTTGTTTTTCAAAATGCGTTTAGGTCGATTTTCCTTCTCCGATATACATATATTATTTTTATACAATCAAATTCCTTATTTCTCATCCGTTAATCAACCTCTACAAACTTCTCGAAAATTTTTCTGACTTTTTTGTAGCTTGTTTCCACTTGTCTGTGAGCATAGTCTAATTTTTAGATGCTCCAAAATATCTTATCATGAGCTCCAAATACTTTATTTGGGTTCCTCATGTTCCATAATGTCTCTGGAATTTTCCCGAATTTTCAGAGCTTTCAGAGTATTTTTCACGGCTTAAATAATAATTCTGCACTTTCTGGAATTATTTTATTCATGAAAATAATTAATTCTGAAAATAATAAATCTCTCATTTTTCCCAACGCTCAAAGCCCATGTGCAATAATCCTAATAAATCTCAAAGGCCCATACATTTATTTACTAATAGGCTTAAATGATTACTTAGGCCTATTAGCGGAGGTGGATGGTGCAACGTCAATTAGCACCATATCGCTAGTTGACATGGAGGTGGAGAGTTTGCCTCCCTATATATACGTATCTATCCCATGGGTAAAGCACATCAAAACTACCGTAAGAGGAGCCCCTAGTTGGGAAATCTCTCGTGTAGGAAATTATATTTTCTCCTCCTTCTCTTGCCGCCGTCCGACGAAGCCACCAGGCTGCTTGCTCGTGAGCATACGTTCTACTCTAAGAAGAAGAGGTATTTACTTGAATTCCACTGTCTAGATCACATTAAAAACCAGATTTTGATTTATTTTCGAAACTAAAATTCTAGGTATTTACAAAACTGCCACTATCTTGTTTAGGCCATATCTTCTACGTTTTAGCTCCGATTTGACCCGTTCAAATTGCGTTAGGTTCGTATTTACGAGCTCTACATGTTGGTAGTACTGTACAGTAGGTTTGGAAAATTTAATTTTTGAGTTTATGTTAAAGTAATTATTTATCTATAGGAAATATTAGAAAATTCATAACTTTCAAGTTTTAAATCCGAATTTCGTGATCTTTACGTCTGTGTGATCGTAGTAATGTGTAGAAGATTTTTACAAACTTTTTATACTGTTAATGCTACTGTTGGTTAGGTTTTCTACCTTTAAGATTTGATGTTAGATTTAATCTATTATTTTACTAAAGAAAATCTCGTTTAATTCATAACTTATTTGTTTTAATTCCGAATTAGTCCGTTCAAATTGCAATGGATTTATAACAACATGAACTACGTATTAGTATTAATGTTTTCTTTATCAAAATCTCTAGAATTTCATAGTTTAGATCTAACTTGATTAATAAATGTGCAACTAGATTTATAAATAAAATATTATTGATTTCTCCTTTAGTTTTCTAAATTTAAATGTAATTTAGCCTAAGTCACTTTTGAATATCTATAAAAAGTATTTTAAAACAAATGAACTATATGATTTTATATAGTTAAAACAAATGAGACCTATAATTTTCCGTTTTATAAAACAAAATCTTTCGGTGTATGTATTTCTTTCACCGTAGCTCCGATTAGCGTGTTTTCCGCGTTTATGTGTTCGTAGCAACGCGTAGGTTAGTTTACAAATTTCTTTAATTGTTTGGTGTACTATTCTAATTATTATTCATTGTTTGCTTCATATGATGCGTGTGTGGTGATTTATTGATCAAGTCCAGTCGGTGAGATTTACGTGGAGATTCAAGAAGCTATTAATTAAGGATTTGGATCAAAGAAATGATCTCAATTTAAGGCAAGTATAGCATGGGATCATCCTTGTTTCCTATTCACCTTTAATACACTTAATTCATGTGCATGTGTCTACCTTGTTACCACTAAGGATATCCTAGCTTTTGTATCTGGTACCTTGACACCCATGGGACATTGCATTGGGTAATATTTATGCTAGTGCTCAAGATAAATAACCATGATCTGTAACTTTACTAATGGTATATGCAATAAACGTTTAAAAGATGCTTTATAGAAATATGGCTCAAGAGGGCTAGAGCATTGTCACACCCAAAATTTCCTATTTTGGATTGTGCATGAAAAACACTAAATAAAATAAATGATTTCAATATTTATATTTTTTTTAAGATTAATTAAGTTATGCTAATTTAAATTTAGAAAAGATGTGGTTTCAAACTTTTCATATTAATTTAACAGGCCTTTCGTGATGTGATGTTAGCTTGTCGTGTGACTTTGTGTGTTGTGCGCGTAAAATTTTCAAAACGCGTTAGACGTCGTCCGATCCTTCTCATGAATTTTCCAGACTTTCCCAGAGCATTTTCCCATTTTCCTAGAGCTTAATCTAATTTCTAGATGCTCTAAAATCTTTTTTTTCATGGGCTCCGAATACTTCATTTGGATTCATTATCTCTCCATCTATCTCTCAATCGTCGCGGTTGTTGCAGATCTAAATTCCTTTTAGTGAGCCGCTAGCCATAGCGTCCCAAATCTATCGCTGAAGTTCTGCCCATTTAGGTTTCCGATGAACTTCTGGTTAGGTTTTCAGGCCACTTTGGGCGTCTCCGGCGAGAACCAATACCACCACAGGGCAACTCACATCGTTCTCTACGCTTTAGTGATCTTGTTTGTGCCAACTGAATTCCCATTGTTTTTCTTCTCTAGTACGCCGACGATCGCCTCCTTGGATGTGTTGACACGGTTTTTGACTCACCTATAATTATAATTTGTGCAATATTTGCTTTAAATAAATGTAAAAGATATATGTGGCCAAATCCCATATAAATAAGGAATGAATAATAGGAGAAAAGATATTGGCTATGAAATTTAGTACAGCCAAATATGCAAGAGTGAAGACGTGCGACATATTTGCTCCTGTGTATAGATTGAATATCAGGTACTCACATGAATATATATATACGATGTTTTGTTGATTAAATAAAAAAAACTAATTGATTTGATGGCCTAATCCACCTTGCAAGTGACGTGTATTGTATGAAAATAGAGGTAGCACCGTTGCATAGCAGCCCGGCCTGCTTCTCGTTTGCAACACCGGCTTGCAGCCCAAATAATAGCCCGAGTCCAACTCCTCCACGCCATATCGCTCGTGCCCTAGCTTTAGCTTGCTTGTGAACCGCCGCAAGCTGTTCCTGCAGGGCGGCACCCAGATGCTCGCGTGCCAGATCGCCGTGGACCGCCTCGGCCGCCGCCGCGAATCCCGTATCTCGCGCGGTTTCTCTACATAGAGATCACGAGCACCCCTATATAAGCTCGAGGATCATCACCGACCTTGTGTTTTCGCATCCGCCGCTGTTGTCGCCGCCGCCGCTGTTGCCGTTCGCCGTCGCTGTTGTCATCCGCTCGCCCTCCTGCTTGATCCCGCCGCCGCCGCCTCAGCCGCTACTCCTCCCTCTCCATCCAGGTTGCCCTGCCGCTCCCTCGAATCGCAGCCTCGGAGGCCTGCACGCTGCCGCGTAGGATCGGCTCGCTACTGGGTGTCATCGCCGCCGACCTCCTCGTTCACCAATCTGCACCCTGATCGCCGTGCACTGGAGACTAGGGGATCGATTCCCCTTCTCGTTCGTCGCGGATTTTTCGCTGCGTGCCGTATGGTGCGGTGAGTGATTCTCCAAGAAATCTGGGGTCACTGATCTGAGGCCGCACAGAACGCAGCGTCAGCCGGCCAGGTTCCTGATCCGCATAGATTTCAGAGGCCTGGAGGACGGACATCATTTGGGATTTCAGATTTGCAAATTGCAATCTGCTAGGACTCTCTAAGACCTAAGGTAGTGTATAATTGTTTAATCTTTGTGAATTCTCTCTGGGTATAAAAAGATCCAAAACTTTAGTTTCGTTCTAGGTCGAAATATACTCAGGACCGGCCAGGAGGGCAGAGGACTCCTACGTGAAGCACCATCTTCTTCTCCAGAGCGTACGTGTACCTAGTGTAACACCTCAAGTGTTTAGTCCTTAATTGCATTGCATTTGCATAAGCATGACATGCATAATCCATGTTTAGTATTTCATGTAATGCAATTCATGTGTTTGTTTAGGGTTTGTTTGATTGATTTCATAAAGTATTTGATGGTTGGTGTAACAAAAAGGTAAAGTAGTCAATCATGACCTACAACACCTTAGCTATACTTAGAGTAACATTTGGATCAAGGTTCATGTTGACCAAAATTACAAAATTGCCCTCCATGACAAGTTTGACCCCCATTTGACCATAGAAGGCTCTAGTTTGACCAATTAGAAAGTCTAATTTAGAGACCTTGCATGGAAGAGCACCCTTAAGCAAAGTTGTAAAGAAATTCATGAGGAACAAAAGTCTCAATATGACCATCTCATGAAAGTGACCACAATATGCTCAAAAGTGGCCCACAAGTCAGCTAGTGGTGTAATTCCAGGACTTAGAATTTTTCTAAGTCTGGAATTAGACCTTACAGTTTCACTGGTGCCTACTTTAGGAGCTTGTAGTTTGCAAACCAAGCCAAACCAGCCTTCACTCATATTGACAAACTTGTAGATCACATGTAGCCCTACAACTTTGTCAATATCACCCAAGCCTGGTTCTCAATGGTTCAAGAGATATCGTGCCATGAACATGAGCTGTCAGTCGGTATCATTAACTGAACCCGGTTTCAGTTTCACCGAGCACTACTTTGAGACCATGTAGTTTCCATTATAGACCGAATCAGCTCGAGCTCTAGTGGACAATTTTGTAGACGATATGTACCTCTACAACTTTACTAATTACGGATTGTACTAGATCGGCCTGGATTGGGAGTTATAGGTCGCCAAAGTCACGCTGTCAGGCTCGGCTTGACTGAAACCGCGATTCAAATCTTCAGAAAACTGAACGTGGCGCCCCGGCAGAAGAACGCCGCCGCGTGTCCACCACGCGCCGCGCGCGACCTGGCGCCTTGGCCAGCTGCCGAGCGCATGAAGGGCATCTCCGCTGTCGCTCCGACCTCACCCGGCCATTTCCTCCTCCTCCTTCCATCTCGTTTGCAAAAGGGAAAAAAACCGAGCCGCCATTCCCCTTTCTTCTCCGACGAGCTCGACCGTGAGCTACGCCACACCACCGGCCGCCTGAGCTCGCCAGTTCCTCCGCCTCGACACCCTCCACCCCCTGGACCTACCGAAACCCACGATTGGACCCTAGGTGAGCCGCATTATCTTCTTCTCCGCCTCCGAGGGGTCGCCGGAGCCCGCCATGGGACCTCACCGTGGTCGGGGTGCTTCGGGTCCGTCTCCATCTCCCCTTAACCGCAAAATGGAACCGCCTTGCCCCGGTGAAGCTCGTACCGAGCCCAAACCGCACTATGCTTCTTCACCGGCGACGGTGCGCCGCCACCGGAGGTCACCGGCCGCCGCGCACGGTGGCAGGCCCTCTCCACCCCATTTCCATCCATCCGACGGGTACCAATCGGTGCGCCAGGTGACGGAGAGCACGATGCCGTGTTCGGTTAGCCGCGCGAGCCCCTCTCCGGCGAGCTCGAGCTCACCGGAGCTCGCGGGGTGCCGGCTCCCCTGTTTCGGTCACTGACCGCGGGGGCCCACCGTCAGCGTCGCGCGCGCGGGCAGGGGCGCTGAGCGGGCCGAGAGCGCGGGGGAAATGCGTTGTGGGCCGAGTTCGTTTCCGGGCCGGCCCAATCGTCCGAAATGAAAATGATTTTTATTATTTTGACACTGATTTGTGTACTAGTTGGAAAAATAGGAATCTAGGGTTTTAGTGATCCAAAAATCATGAGATAAATTTTGTTAGAATCTACTGGATGTGTAGTATTTTAGAAAAATATGGATCTGGCATGAGGTGTTTAAATTCTGTAAGAATTTATTAGATCCTTTAAATGTGTTTTGGAATGCATGTAAATTTGTTTAATTTATAGCTTGAGCTGTAGTGTTCCATAAATCATGAAATTTGGTGGGTAGGTTAATCTATGCTAGTCCTAGCTCTGGTAAAAATTTGGGCATCAGTACTTAAGTAATTTTCAAGTTATAAGGCTATCATTTTATTCTAGGAAATAATTGAAGGAATTTTTATAATTTTTCTACATGTGCAATGTTCTTGTAACTTTTTGGAGAATGTCTTGGTACCCTAGAGTGTCTAAGAAAAATATGAAATCTGTTGTTTGATACTTTTCAATGTGATTTATGAATTATGCAAAAATCAGCCTTTTGGGCTTGTAAATTTTGTATAGGGAGTTTCTGTAAATAAAACTTGTTCAAATTTTTACTGTGGTCTATTTTGAGGTCAGAGAGTCCCCTGTAATTTTTGTAGAAATTTAGGAGCAGTTTACATATATGTTTAAAATTCCACCTAAATAATTAAGTAAATTAAGAAATGGGGTTAAATAAATATTCTAGTTGGTTCCACCTTACTTTCTGGTGTTTTTATACCTAATGTGAACTGTTAGTAACATTAGTTTGGTTTTAGGAGACTTTGGTCATATCAACAAATATTTAACCTTTGTAATTTTAGGTTTTCTGGACAGCTGGGAGTATTTCTAAGTTTGACCTTTGATAAAATTGGTTGCTGGAAAACTTGTAAATATCAAAGTCACAGTAAACTTGATGAACTAGCTTGTGTCAAAATTTGGGAGCATTTGGCTTTGTAGTTTGAGCGTTACTGATGTTTTAAGTGGCAGTTCAGAATCTGCTACTCTCTGTTTTGAGAGGACAGATTCTGGAACTTGTGGAGTTTGACATGGAAAACTTAAGAATTTGGGGTTGAGGTCTGAAAATGAATTGTAGAGCATTTCTTAGGCTTTCCAGATTGTCCTAGATCATATCTTTTGGAATTTTAAATCTCCAGTTGTGATAAAAACAAGTAGCTGCTGTCCAGTATGCTCTGCTGTGATGCTTTGCTGATTGATATGGTGTGATATCCTAAGACAAGCTACTTTTGTAATTGTTAGGTGTTAGGGCCTTAACTGAGGATGAGCAACTTTATCTTAGGTTAAGTAGATTAGGTGAGTATTTCTCTTTCGGAGAGGAAATTTGCACCTACTCTTTTGAAGTGATTTGAATAGAGCGTTAAATTGTTGTAATGCATTTCATTCCGAGCATATTGCATCTTTCATTATGCATTCATGAAATTTTTTATGCACTCATGCAATAGGTGTACCGGAGGGGATAACACTCCTCGAGTTCGAGCAAACGGTTCCAGAGGAAGTACTGAGTCAACCGGAGGAGCAGGCAGAGCCCATCGGCGGAGGAGACGCCGTTGAAGACCTTCCGGAGTGTCCAGATCACCGGCCTTCCACCTTCCTTAAAGGCAAGCCCCGGTGCATGCTGAACCCATCAATTTATAAAGATATCTTGAGTACTTTTAATTGTTTACTGCATTAAGTAGTAGGAGTTGTATGAAAACAACTGTTGCATTACACCTGTCCTTGTCCAGATACTATGCCCTAATCCTATATTAGGTGTAGGCACGTGTCAATGCTTAGCCATGCTTAGTACGGTAGAAGTCGGGTGATTTCCGGTCATCCGCGATTGATAGGACTGGGTCGCGAGTGGCTTATGGCTATCGTGATGGAACCATGCTTTAAAATGAAATTGAGACCGGGCGGGAGTTCGATGGTACATCCGCAAGACACTTCACGTCTTGGGTGTGGAGCCATGCCCGTCTGAGTCGTTTAAGGACCGATTCGCTGTACGTCCTTGAGTCATGTTGAACGCAGTCTAACACTTAGTTGGCCGGATAAGTCGTTCCGACCGCGAAGTCGAGTAGTATGGTTCAGGCCGGGAATCGAATGGTAGGTTGCTTCTTGGACGAGAGAAAGGATGTGCTTGGGGACATTGGCGTGAGACCAAGGGGGGTTAGAGTCCCTAGCACCTGGCAGAGTGTCGCCCTTGGGGTCGCGACATCATTCGGACCCGCGATTCCTGAACTGTACGAAAGATGACCTGAGCAGCCCTCGCCAGGCGCGTCTCGGTGAGTGTTAGAAATACCCCTCCAGCTGGATAGGAATTCGATTCGAATCGCTGTCGCTCCCGGTTAGTGAGCACTTGACTTGAGCAGCGGCAACGTAGATCTCATTAATTAAACAGATGGTTAAGTGAATGATACAATGTTGCCACAATTTATACCTGCTATGGAATAATATGAATAATTGTTTGATGATAATCAAGTGCATGTTTAGTACAGGTGCTAAGATAGATGACAGGTAAATGCTAAAAATAACTGCTAGTACAGGTTATAAGAGTTTCAACTACTTATGCCTTTATGCAAAATGTGGTGTCAGCTAGCCTCTTGTGTAAGCCTTGCATAATCCTTGGTGTCTCCTTTATTTCTGGTTTTTGACGGGTAAGTCTAGCTGAGTACATTCCAGTACTCAGGGTTTATTCCCTCCTGTTGCAGATGACATGCTTTACCAGGGCTTCTGCAAGACATGTCTCCACCCCGGGCGTGATCATCTTTATGTACTTTCCTCGTGCTTTTGTGGGATGTCGATCCATCCAAACTGGCAGTATTTAAGTAACTAAAGTGTGTGTTATGCTTCCGCTACTTTCAAACTCGGTTTGTAATAATTGCTACTCCGTGGTGTTAATTTATTTCGGAACTACTTGTGAAATGTAACGTATGATGTGTATGTTGAATGATGCGATCCTGGTTGTAAACAGTTTGGTTTGAAATCCTTCGTGGTTTCGATTGACTACCGGGATTATATGGGCTCAAGTTTGAAAATTTGAGCGCTTCGGTGCTTGTTTTCGTACTTGTGCTCTTATAATTTGGTCGGTTCTGTTACAGCTGGTACCGGAGCATAATTCAACATTAAGCACATCTTACGAGTAATTAAAAACAAAAGTAATTGTTTGCGAAAAGGGTTAAACTTTAAAAAGTATTTTGATAAGTATGCCAGTGATCACATCCCTTAGCCCAAATAAGGACTTTTAGGTGGCTTATTATTAAAGACTAACTTGGGGGCCTTGTTTGTTTTTGTTTCGTCGTCCATACGGCGTGATATTGTATGGATGCCATCCACTTGGGTGGTAATGTATGGATCAATTACCTCGACGCTCTGGTAAGTGTGAGTTGTGAGAGCATGATCGTCCAACTGGCGGTCTAGGGGAGAGTAGTTTTGGTGATTTGCATATTTACATGTTTAAACCATGTGACTATGTAAAAGCACTTAATTGTGGGCATCTATCAATCGGGTAGCTTTGATACTGAAATATATACATCCGGGGATGTGTATATGGAAAGTATTTAGCCTACTGCTTTCTTGTGTGTTTTTTTTTGGGAATTGTTGGGCTGCAATGGAATTTTTCTGCAGGTACACTAACAACGTAACGTGTAGACCGATAGTTTCGCTTATATGAGAGAACGTATGTATGCCACCGCTTAGCGTTAGCACTTTAGTTTTCTACTAAGGTGAGAGGACGTACGGAACGTGCATGCATCATGTTTAATTATATCATACATGTCATTCGCTCCCTCCTTAAAAATTTCAATAGTCCCGACTAAATTAAATTTCGTATCCCCTAAATGCTTCTCACTTTAAGTCACATCTTGTTGATACAGATGGCACGCACCAGGATGACAGCCCGTAAGTCAACGGGTGGAAGGGTCCCTCGCCACCAGTTAGCTCCACGCGAGCCCCGTCCTGAGCCCTCCGAGGTGGAACAGTTACGGGCTGAGCTGGCAGAGGTGACTGCTGCTAGGGATGCAGCACGGCAACAACTGGAGCAAGTGATTCATGATCGAGATCAAGAAACACTTGCAGTCCAGAGGTTGACAGTGGCAAATCGCAACTGTCAGCGTATGTTGGTCCGTGTGATGGAACAGAGGGATGAAGCCTGGCACGAGGAGAACGTTCTGAGAGCTCGTCAGTTTGAGCTCGAACAACAGTTGGAGAATGCTGAAGAATACAATGACAACCTTCATGAAGAAGTGCACCGCCTGAACAACCAGCTTAATCCTCTGCTACCTAGGAACAACAATGTAGATGAGGAGATGGGTTCCGGAATCTTCATGGCAGAGGATGATGATGAAGTGGAGGTCGATGGACCACAAGATGCTCCACCTGCAGAAGCACCAGGGGAAGAGCCAGAAGAAGAAGAAGACGAAGAGTTAGAGCCTGTCAGTGATGAGGACGGCGGGGAGATCCTTGACACGGACTCGGAGGATGATGTTTAGAGTAGTCGTCACATACCTTTAATGCTAGGATCGTCTTTTGTGCCCTCCCTGTGAAGGAGTGAGGCCTTGTAATAACTTGACTCGGGGATGTAAGGCTGAACCGTATGTTTCCTAAATGTAGTTGAACCTGTTAATTTCGATCGCAATGGGATGTCTTATTGTGTTGTGTTCGGTGATGGTGTCACGATTAGCACCCTTCGGTGCCGCGACGAAACCGAGGGCCTCCTATGGCGCGCGACATAAGGTTGTGCTGCTTGGCACGCGCAGGTATCGAGGTGGCTAGTCCTGATCCAACATAGAACTCTCCATTGAGAAGTCTCTTTGTGGTCAGTTTGAAGTAGCCTTTCACAGTCACTAACAATCTTGAGATCAAATCCAAGCACCGGGCAAAAGGTCAAAATCACGTAAATAGCAACGTAAACAATCCGATAACCGTTGTGCTCCCTGTGAGTGAGCCTTTATCGAAGAACGTCTTGATGGATTACCCAGGACGAGTTCGGCAATTGATGCGCGTGAATGGATTGTGCGGTTGTGATGAATTATTGTGCCTTAATTATTATGAGAATTCTATTCTTGAAGACAGTTTGACATTTCGCAATAATTCATCTACAAATTTCCCACATCGTCAGTGCTCATTGGCTATGCATTTTGCAGATGTCGTACAATCTACGGCGGGGTCGTGGAAATGAGGAGGAGGACCAGCCGCCCCCTCCACCACCACCTACTCCGGCAGAGTTAATGCAATCAGTGGTCGAGGGGCAGCGTATGTTGGCCGACGCCATGCGCCAACTGGCTAATCGAGAGGCTCGGCATGGTCGTCAGGGCCCAGAGCCAAACCAGTACAGCGATTTCAAGGACTTCCTGGATACAAAGCCCCCGCTTTTTAAGGAAGCGGAAGAACCCCTGCAGGCTGATGAGTGGTTGAATACAATTGAGCAAAAGTTTCGTCTGCTACGCCTAACTGATGAGCTGAAAACGGAGTATGCTTCCCATCAGTTGCATGGTCCAGCAGGCATCTGGTGGAGCCACTATCGTTCCACGCTGCCTGCCAATGTCCCGATTGCTTGGGATCAGTTTAAGGCGGCATTCCGGGGGAATTATATCCCTCCAGGTCTGATGGCAATCAAGCACACAGAGTTTATGAGGCTGTCGCAGGGAAACAAGAGCTTGACTGAGTACTTGCAGTCCTTCAACAACTTGGCAAGGTACGCCACGGAGTTTGTGGATACTGATGCCAAAAAGATTGCTAGTTTCAAAAGGGGCCTCGGCCCAAAGCTAATGAAGACTATGGGTACTAGCAAGTGTACCACTTTCAATGATTTCATCAGCGATGCTTTGACACAGGAGAACAACAATGCTATTTATTCTGCTTCTAAGAGCCGAAAAAGGGCCCTTGAGGCAAGTGCTTCTCAGTCAAGAGCCTCAGCTGCACCAAGGTCTTCTCCACGCCCGCCTGCTCAGAATACAAGGTTCCGTCCGCCACAGAAAAAGCCTGCTGCAAAAACTGGGTTCCGTAAGGCATATACTGTCGCTCTGCCAAAGGGGACTTCTGGTCAGAGTAGTTCTAGTGTTCCTCCTAGCAATATGCCTTGCTGGAATTGCAACAAGCCAGGCCATTGGGCCCGGAACTGTCCGTACCCAAAGAAAAATGTCAATCAAGGTGGTCGTCAGGGACACGTTCATTATAACAGTATTGAAGAAATTCCATCTGGTGAGGTGGTCACGGCTGGTAAGTTCCTAGTTGACCAACATCCCGCAGTGGTACTTTTTGATTCAGGTGCTTCGCATTCCTTTATCAGTCCTAAGTTTGCATCCAAATTTGCACACAAGTTGCATACTGTTGAAGGTGTGGGTTATTGCATTAGTGCTGCAAGTGGGAATATTTCCACAAACAAAGTAGTGGGGAACCTTAAGTTTGAGATAGAAGGGCGAAGTTATTCGCTTGCTCTATTGGTGTTACCGGGGTTAGACATAGATGTTATCTTGGCAATGAATTGGATGAGTCAGAATGGGGTACTCATTGACACATCTGCTCGGGTAGTTATGCTCAGAGATCCTACTGATCAAAAGGGTTTTCTAGTTCAACTTCCCAGAAAAGTTGAATTGTCGGGGGAAATTCATGCTGTGCAAGCAAAGGCGTTGACTGAAATTCCCGTAGTAAAGGAGTTTCCGGACGTCTTTCCCGATGAATTGCCGGGACTTCCTCCGGATCGGGATGTGGAATTTAAAATCGAGTTGCTGCCTGGTACCGCACCCATCTCTAGGAGACCCTATAGAATGCCTCCAAATGAGTTAGCTGAGCTTAAGGTACAATTGAATGAACTTTTGAAGAAGGGGTTGATCCGTCCTAGCTCATCTCCGTGGGGTTGCCCTGCTATCTTTGTAAAGAAGAAGGATCAAACCTTGCGGATGTGCGTGGACTATAGACCTCTGAATGCAGTCACTGTCAAGAATAAGTATCCTCTACCGCGTATCGACATCTTGTTCGATCAATTGTCCAAAGCTAAAGTCTTTTCCAAGATTGATCTAAGGTCTGGGTATCATCAGATTAAAATCCGTCCTGAAGATGTTCCAAAAACAGCCTTCTCGACGAGATACGGCCTTTATGAGTATCTTGTTATGTCCTTCGGTTTGACTAATGCCCCAGCGCACTTCATGTGCTTGATGAATTCGGTGTTTATGCCCGAATTGGACAAGTTTGTGGTGGTGTTCATTGATGACATCTTAGTGTATTCTGAAAATGAGGAAGATCACGCGGAACACTTGCGTATTGTCCTCAGCAGACTGCGTGAGCATAAACTGTATGCGAAGTTCAGTAAATGTGAATTCTGGCTTCGGGAAGTACCTTTTCTTGGGCATGTGTTGTCCGATGGAGGTATTATGGTGGATCCCACCAAGGTAGAAGAAGTATTGAATTGGAAGGCTCCTACTTTGGTTCATGAGGTCCGGAGTTTTCTTGGGTTAGCTGGCTATTATCGTCGCTTCATCCCGGATTTCTCAAAAATAGCCAAACCCATGACTCGGTTGCTGCAAAAAGACACCAGGTTTGTCTGGACTCCTGAGTGTGATGCGGCTTTTCACCAACTGCGAACCCTCCTAACCTCGGCTCCGGTTTTGGCACAACCGGATATCGAGAAACCTTTTGATGTTTACTGTGATGCCTCAGGCATAGGTTTGGGAGGTGTTCTGATGCAGGAAGGCCGAGTAATTGCATATACTTCACGGCAACTTCGGAAGCATGAGGTGAATTATCCGACGCATGACTTAGAACTGGCCGCAGTTGTTCATGCTTTGAAGGTATGGCGGCATTATCTGCTGGGCAATGTCTGCAATATCTATACCGACCACAAAAGCCTCAAATACATCTTCACCCAACCTGAGCTAAATATGCGTCAGAGAAGATGGCTAGAGTTGATTAAAGATTATAATCTTCAAGTGCACTATCACCCAGGCAAGGCAAACGTGGTTGCGGACGCTTTGAGCCGTAAGTCTCATTGCCATTCCTTAGTTGAAACTGATTTTCACCGATCCCGCCTGTTACATCCGGCAGTCTTGTACAACATCACCGTCAGTGGTACTCTCAGAAATAGGATCATTGAGCTCCAAAAGACTGATCCGGGTATATTTCACATAAAACGGAAGATGAAAGAGGAAGAAACTAAGCATTTCAGGTTAGATGACGAAGGTGTGCTGTGGTTCAAGGATAGGTTAGTGGTACCTAAGGATCGAGAGCTTAGAGATCAGATCCTGTCCGAAGCACATTCTTCCAAGTTGTCCATCCATCCTGGTAGTAATAAGATGTATTATGATTTGAAGCCACTTTATTGGTGGACCAAGATGCGGAAAGAGATAGCTGCATATGTTGCTAGATGCGACACCTGTTGCAGAGTGAAAGCTGTGCATATGAAAGCTGGGTTGCTTCAGCCACTTTCCATTCCAGGCTGGAAATGGGAAGAAATAAGTATGGATTTCATTGTCGGACTTCCTCCTACAGTCAAAAATCATAACTCTATCTGGGTAATTGTTGACCGTTTGACCAAATCAGCTCATTTCATCCCCGTGAGGGTGGACTATCGTCCTACTGACTATGCTGAGTTGTACTTCAATCAGATAGTCCGGCTTCATGGGATACCTCGTACGATCGTTTCTGACCGAGGTCCCCAGTTCACTACTCGCTTTTGGGAGCATTTGCATCACCTTCTGGGAACCAAGTTAGTGAGAAGCTCTGCTTATCACCCCCAGACATCTGGTCAGACAGAACGAGTTAACCAAATCTTGGAAGATCTGTTGCGGGCATGCGTCCTTTCATCCAAGGGTTCTTGGGAAAAATGGCTACCTTTAGCCGAATTCTCGTACAATAACAGTTATCAAGAGAGTATTAAGATGGCCCCATTCGAAGCTTTGTACGGTCGTAAGTGCCGAACTCCACTAAACTGGGTAGAAGCTGGGGAAAGAAGGTATTATGGCATTGATTTTGTCCAGGAAGCCGAGGAAAAAGTCCGTACTATCCAGAGACACATGGCTGCAGCCCAAGCTAGACAGAAAAGCTATGCTGATCGTCGCAGAAAACCTCTCGAATTTGAAGTTGGAGACTTCGTTTATTTGAAAGTTTCTCCAATGAAGAGTGTCCAACGTTTTGGCGTGAAGCGAAAGCTTGCACCAAGATACGTGGGTCCTTTCCAGATCATAGGCAAGAGTGGAGCTGTTGCGTACAAAATCCAGTTGCCTCCTGAGATGAGAGCCATATTCAACGTTTTCCATGTGTCTCAGCTTAAAAAGTGTCTTCGAGTTCCTGAGGAACAAGTTCCGTTAGGAGATATCAGGCTGGAATCCGACTTAACCTATGAAGAAAAACCAGTCCGAGTGATCGATACTCAAGAACGAGTAACTAGAAGCAAAGTGGTTAAGTGGTACAAAGTGATGTGGAGTAATCAGGGGAGTGAGAGTGATGCTACGTGGGAACGGGAGGATTATTTGCGGGATGGTTATAAAGAATTCTATGAAAAATGGTACGCTTTCCAAATCTCGGGACGAGATTTCTATAAGGGGGGAGGGCTGTAACACCTCAAGTGTTTAGTCCTTAATTGCATTGCATTTGCATAAGCATGACATGCATAATCCATGTTTAGTATTTCATGTAATGCAATTCATGTGTTTGTTTAGGGTTTGTTTGATTGATTTCATAAAGTATTTGATGGTTGGTGTAACAAAAAGGTAAAGTAGTCAATCATGACCTACAACACCTTAGCTATACTTAGAGTAACATTTGGATCAAGGTTCATGTTGACCAAAATTACAAAATTGCCCTCCATGACAAGTTTGACCCCCATTTGACCATAGAAGGCTCTAGTTTGACCAATTAGAAAGTCTAATTTAGAGACCTTGCATGGAAGAGCACCCTTAAGCAAAGTTGTAAAGAAATTCATGAGGAACAAAAGTCTCAATATGACCATCTCATGAAAGTGACCACAATATGCTCAAAAGTGGCCCACAAGTCAGCTAGTGGTGTAATTCCAGGACTTAGAATTTTTCTAAGTCTGGAATTAGACCTTACAGTTTCACTGGTGCCTACTTTAGGAGCTTGTAGTTTGCAAACCAAGCCAAACCAGCCTTCACTCATATTGACAAACTTGTAGATCACATGTAGCCCTACAACTTTGTCAATATCACCCAAGCCTGGTTCTCAATGGTTCAAGAGATATCGTGCCATGAACATGAGCTGTCAGTCGGTATCATTAACTGAACCCGGTTTCAGTTTCACCGAGCACTACTTTGAGACCATGTAGTTTCCATTATAGACCGAATCAGCTCGAGCTCTAGTGGACAATTTTGTAGACGATATGTACCTCTACAACTTTACTAATTACGGATTGTACTAGATCGGCCTGGATTGGGAGTTATAGGTCGCCAAAGTCACGCTGTCAGGCTCGGCTTGACTGAAACCGCGATTCAAATCTTCAGAAAACTGAACGTGGCGCCTCGGCAGAAGAACGCCGCCGCGTGTCCACCACGCGCCGCGCGCGACCTGGCGCCTTGGCCAGCTGCCGAGCGCATGAAGGGCATCTCCGCTGTCGCTCCGACCTCACCCGGCCATTTCCTCCTCCTCCTTCCATCTCGTTTGCAAAAGGGAAAAAAACCGAGCCGCCATTCCCCTTTCTTCTCCGACGAGCTCGACCGTGAGCTACGCCACACCACCGGCCGCCTGAGCTCGCCAGTTCCTCCGCCTCGACACCCTCCACCCCCTGGACCTACCGAAACCCACGATTGGACCCTAGGTGAGCCGCATTATCTTCTTCTCCGCCTCCGAGGGGTCGCCGGAGCCCGCCATGGGACCTCACCGTGGTCGGGGTGCTTCGGGTCCGTCTCCATCTCCCCTTAACCGCAAAATGGAACCGCCTTGCCCCGGTGAAGCTCGTACCGAGCCCAAACCGCACTATGCTTCTTCACCGGCGACGGTGCGCCGCCACCGGAGGTCACCGGCCGCCGCGCACGGTGGCAGGCCCTCTCCACCCCATTTCCATCCATCCGACGGGTACCAATCGGTGCGCCAGGTGACGGAGAGCACGATGCCGTGTTCGGTTAGCCGCGCGAGCCCCTCTCCGGCGAGCTCGAGCTCACCGGAGCTCGCGGGGTGCCGGCTCCCCTGTTTCGGTCACTGACCGCGGGGGCCCACCGTCAGCGTCGCGCGCGCGGGCAGGGGCGCTGAGCGGGCCGAGAGCGCGGGGGAAATGCGTTGTGGGCCGAGTTCGTTTCCGGGCCGGCCCAATCGTCCGAAATGAAAATGATTTTTATTATTTTGACACTGATTTGTGTACTAGTTGGAAAAATAGGAATCTAGGGTTTTAGTGATCCAAAAATCATGAGATAAATTTTGTTAGAATCTACTGGATGTGTAGTATTTTAGAAAAATATGGATCTGGCATGAGGTGTTTAAATTCTGTAAGAATTTATTAGATCCTTTAAATGTGTTTTGGAATGCATGTAAATTTGTTTAATTTATAGCTTGAGCTGTAGTGTTCCATAAATCATGAAATTTGGTGGGTAGGTTAATCTATGCTAGTCCTAGCTCTGGTAAAAATTTGGGCATCAGTACTTAAGTAATTTTCAAGTTATAAGGCTATCATTTTATTCTAGGAAATAATTGAAGGAATTTTTATAATTTTTCTACATGTGCAATGTTCTTGTAACTTTTTGGAGAATGTCTTGGTACCCTAGAGTGTCTAAGAAAAATATGAAATCTGTTGTTTGATACTTTTCAATGTGATTTATGAATTATGCAAAAATCAGCCTTTTGGGCTTGTAAATTTTGTATAGGGAGTTTCTGTAAATAAAACTTGTTCAAATTTTTACTGTGGTCTATTTTGAGGTCAGAGAGTCCCCTGTAATTTTTGTAGAAATTTAGGAGCAGTTTACATATATGTTTAAAATTCCACCTAAATAATTAAGTAAATTAAGAAATGGGGTTAAATAAATATTCTAGTTGGTTCCACCTTACTTTCTGGTGTTTTTATACCTAATGTGAACTGTTAGTAACATTAGTTTGGTTTTAGGAGACTTTGGTCATATCAACAAATATTTAACCTTTGTAATTTTAGGTTTTCTGGACAGCTGGGAGTATTTCTAAGTTTGACCTTTGATAAAATTGGTTTCTGGAAAACTTGTAAATATCAAAGTCACAGTAAACTTGATGAACTAGCTTGTGTCAAAATTTGGGAGCATTTGGCTTTGTAGTTTGAGCGTTACTGATGTTTTAAGTGGCAGTTCAGAATCTGCTACTCTCTGTTTTGAGAGGACAGATTCTGGAACTTGTGGAGTTTGACATGGAAAACTTAAGAATTTGGGGTTGAGGTCTGAAAATGAATTGTAGAGCATTTCTTAGGCTTTCCAGATTGTCCTAGATCATATCTTTTGGAATTTTAAATCTCCAGTTGTGATAAAAACAAGTAGCTGCTGTCCAGTATGCTCTGCTGTGATGCTTTGCTGATTGATATGGTGTGATATCCTAAGACAAGCTACTTTTGTAATTGTTAGGTGTTAGGGCCTTAACTGAGGATGAGCAACTTTATCTTAGGTTAAGTAGATTAGGTGAGTATTTCTCTTTCGGAGAGGAAATTTGCACCTACTCTTTTGAAGTGATTTGAATAGAGCGTTAAATTGTTGTAATGCATTTCATTCCGAGCATATTGCATCTTTCATTATGCATTCATGAAATTTTTTATGCACTCATGCAATAGGTGTACCGGAGGGGATAACACTCCTCGAGTTCGAGCAAACGGTTCCAGAGGAAGTACTGAGTCAACCGGAGGAGCAGGCAGAGCCCATCGGCGGAGGAGACGCCGTTGAAGACCTTCCGGAGTGTCCAGATCACCGGCCTTCCACCTTCCTTAAAGGCAAGCCCCGGTGCATGCTGAACCCATCAATTTATAAAGATATCTTGAGTACTTTTAATTGTTTACTGCATTAAGTAGTAGGAGTTGTATGAAAACAACTGTTGCATTACACCTGTCCTTGTCCAGATACTATGCCCTAATCCTATATTAGGTGTAGGCACGTGTCAATGCTTAGCCATGCTTAGTACGGTAGAAGTCGGGTGATTTCCGGTCATCCGCGAGAGATAGGACTGGGTCGCGAGTGGCTTATGGCTATCGTGATGGAACCATGCTTTAAAATGAAATTGAGACCGGGCGGGAGTTCGATGGTACATCCGCAAGACACTTCACGTCTTGGGTGTGGAGCCATGCCCGTCTGAGTCGTTTAAGGACCGATTCGCTGTACGTCCTTGAGTCATGTTGAACGCAGTCTAACACTTAGTTGGCCGGATAAGTCGTTCCGACCGCGAAGTCGAGTAGTATGGTTCAGGCCGGGAATCGAATGGTAGGTTGCTTCTTGGAGGAGAGAAAGGATGTGCTTGGGGACATTGGCGTGAGACCAAGGGGGGTTAGAGTCCCTAGCACCTGGCAGAGTGTCGCCCTTGGGGTCGCGACATCATTCGGACCCGCGATTCCTGAACTGTACGAAAGATGACCTGAGCAGCCCTCGCCAGGCGCGTCTCGGTGAGTGTTAGAAATACCCCTCCAGCTGGATAGGAATTCGATTCGAATCGCCGTCGCTCCCGGTTAGTGAGCACTTGACTTGAGCAGCGGCAACGTAGATCTCATTAATTAAACAGATGGTTAAGTGAATGATACAATGTTGCCACAATTTATACCTGCTATGGAATAATATGAATAATTGTTTGATGATAATCAAGTGCATGTTTAGTACAGGTGCTAAGATAGATGACAGGTAAATGCTAAAAATAACTGCTAGTACAGGTTATAAGAGTTTCAACTACTTATGCCTTTATGCAAAAAGTGGTGTCAGCTAGCCTCTTGTGTAAGCCTTGCATAATCCTTGGTGTCTCCTTTATTTCTGGTTTTTGACGGGTAAGTCTAGCTGAGTACATTCCAGTACTCAGGGTTTATTCCCTCCTGTTGCAGATGACATGCTTTACCAGGGCTTCTGCAAGACATGTCTCCACCCCGCGGGTGATGAGGACTAGATCACACGGGCGTGATCATCTTTATGTACTTTCCTCGTGCTTTTGTGGGATGTCGATCCATCCAAACTGGCAGTATTTAAGTAACTAAAGTGTGTGTTATGCTTCCGCTACTTTCAAACTCGGTTTGTAATAATTGCTACTCCGTGGTGTTAACTTATTTCGGAACTACTTGTGAAATGTAACGTATGATGTGTATGTTGAATGATGCGATCCTGGTTGTAAACAGTTTGGTTTGAAATCCTTCGTGGTTTCGATTGACTACCGGGATTATATGGGCTCAAGTTTGAAAATTTGAGCGCTTCGGTGCTTGTTTTCGTACTTGTGCTCTTATAATTTGGTCGGTTCTGTTACACCTAGCGCTTACCATGCAAGTTCATTTGGACACCGTGATGTTTTATGTTTAGTAGATGCAAGTCGTGGCCAACCACTTCGTCCAACAGCGGAGCAGCCCGGTCATGTGCACGCCTAGTTTTGATTTGTTAGCTTGATGACATCATCATCACATCATACATGCATTATGGCCGCTTTCTTTAAGAAAAACAAATCCCGAAATACAATAGAAATACATATATACATACAATTTTGTTTAGGTCATATCTTTCACGTTTTAACTCCGATTTGACCCGTTCAAGTTGCGTTAGGTTTGTATTTGCAAGCCCTATATGTTAGTGTAGTTGTACAGTAGGTTTGAAAAGTTTAATTTTCGAGTTTATATTAAAATTCATAACTTTCACGTTTTAGATCCGAATTTCGTGATCTTTACGTCTGTGTGATCGTAGCAACGTGTAGAATAGTTTTGTAAGCTTTCCTAAATGTTTTTCTACTGTTGGTGTACTGTTCTAATTGTATCTTTTGTTTGCTTCGTGTATGTTTGCTCGGAATGTTTGTATGTTGATGCTTGGTGATCGAATTTAGACGGTGAGCAGTACTACGACGATTAGGAGTATTATTTTGAGCCGGACCAGCAGTATCTATCGGAGAACTTTGATCAAGGCAAGTATAACATAGGACCATCCTTGTTAACCTATTCACTATAATTGCTATCATATGCATGTGTCCTCCTTGGCAACCTTAGAGATTTTAACTTAGCGATTAATATCTTGATTCCTTGTCACCTATGGGATTATGCATTTGGGTAGCTTGGCTAGTGCTTGATTTATGAACATTGATCTTGTAATATGACTAATGAATGGTGCAATCAACCATTAAGATGATTTAATTCCTGCTACAAGGGGACTAGAGCACTGTGTTGTTTGTTTATTGCTCTAGTTACTCTCCATAAGGACTTATCTGTAAGCATTAACCGGGATTGACAGTACAACTGTGAGGGCTATATGGCTCTGGCTTTAGTTGTTCAAGACACCTTTTCTAGCTTGTTAGTGGTTACCTTAAATGGCGTAAGAATGGCTTGCCACGTTGGGTGTAGTGCGAGCCCCTGGCCTAGTGTGTATAGGCTGCGGTTGTTGTGCCACAGGGAAGGGGGTTCTACATCTGCCTGCCGAGTGAATCTAATGGCCCTAACTTGTTAGACGAACTTTTGAATGGCTTTATATGGTTTCCGATGTTTTGGGCCTTGCAAACCCATGCATTTGGAAATCATGACTCACAGTGAAAGTGTACACCTCTGCGCAGAGTTTAATAAACTGGTATACTAGCCGTGCTCACGGATACGAGCGGCCTTGGGTATTCTTACAGAATAAATGATCACCAGTGATATATCATGCTTAATACTGATGTTGTTATTATTATGCCATGTTAATGCTATTTCATTATTCTTATTACAATTGATCATTTGTTCATTAACGGGAATTGGAATACCTTGATGCTACTCAACTGCTAAGTTAATGATGACTAAAAGCTAAAAGCAGTCAAACAGTGTCTAGCCTTTTGTGCCACATGAACCCTGTGTTGTACTTGTTGAGTTCGACATGGACTCACTCTTGCTATTTCCCCCACACTTCAGTGTATAGTAAGATGCTACTCGGAAGAAGGACAAAGGTGTAGTGGAGTTTCCAGAAGACTAGTAGAAGTGCTAGGCATATGTTACCCCCAGTCAGCCGTCCCTGAGAAGAATGGAGCCTGAAGTTTAGTCACCGTTCCGCGATACTCTGATGTAAGTGTTAATATAGCTATGTATTCGTTATTTAATAACATTGTTTCTGATATTTTTTTTCATTCTGACATATGTGTGGACTTCCTGGGCACACATATGGTTAGCCTGGTTTTGTTCTTTAGAAAACCGGGTGTGACAGAGTGGTATCAGAGCGGTGTTGACTGTAGGACGTATGCCAAGTAGCACTGGACGTATTTTAAAACTTATTTTACTATAAAACTATTTTTGTCATCCCTTGATTCATTGATTTTGACTATTTCCTCTTCCTTGTCCTGTTGTATCCCGTCCTTGATAGCTTCCTTTGAGCTATTATTTCTTACTCCCTTGGATTTTGCTTTATATTATTTTTACTAAAAGTTTTCTGATCTTACCTGGTTCAAAGATTTGATGGTATTTCATCATCCATAATCTTCCATTAGGATGACCACCATTGTTGAAGAAGCACGTGTAGTACCGATGATGTGATGTGTGCTTGTTTTGCTTGATGTGTTGCTTGTGTGTTTCCTTGTTCTTGTGTTTCAAAGGTAGCTCGGAAGAGATAAGTCTTGAGGAGTAGCTCGATCCATGATAAGTGGGGTAGGTTTTACGTAATACTCCACATGCTGATTTTTATAGCAGTCTACAATGTTTCTGTTATATCTCAAGATATGGACATGAGAAATTTATGAAATTTTACTGGGAATAACTAGACTTCTGTATCTTTCCAAACCCACTGGACTTACCTTATTATCTATTATGAGCTAAGAGATATACCTGTTCCAAGTTGGGGTTACTGCGCAGTCTGGAATCCTAAAACAGTTTCGGTTAAATTCAGTTTTTGACTAACTTATGGACAGAATCTGGAAAAGTGTTGTGAATAAAAGTTGTAGATAATTTCATAAGCTTTCCAATCATGTAAAGATCACTTCATTTGGATCTTTGTAGCTCGAGTTATGTCAGATTTACTGAACTGCTAAAATTGGAATTCGCCCAGAAATTTTCTGCATTACTTCCTTATCTTGTATAAGTGAATCTATCATTGGATATCTTTGAATCTCATTGATTTGCCTTGGAATCTTACATTAGAGATGATTATGGTTATCTAGTATAAAAGGAGATGCAAGTTACTTTGGTGTCCCCTAGTTTCTTTTTCTTAAGGGGTAGCAAAGTTGTGAGTGTTGCAAGATGAAGGTTTCGTATGTCCTAGTGCTTCACTTGGAAGAAGTGGTTATCTCTATGATTGGAAGTCTACTCATGTGCTAGTGTTGTTTGCTTGGGATCAGTGCTTTGTTGGATCGTCTACAAGAAGCTCTGGTATTCATCAGGACTAGTCTTCACTTCAAGCTATCATCAGTTGGGAGATCAACATTCAATTCAACATACTCTATATAAGTTAGCATGGACGACATAGGAAGGAGATGTTGGAAGTCTATAGTTAGTTTCATGAAAACTTAGATGACATCATCCCCATATCAAGTATGTTTAGTAAGTTTTAAGTGAAGGACTTATTATTAGCAGCAAGCCTTAGAGAAAGTGTTGCCTTCAATGACATCGCCAGGTGGAACAAAATCTTTGTTAAGTGGGGTAGTGTCCACTACCATCATCAATCTCAAGCGACGAGGTACGAAGAACTCAAGATCAAACCTTATCTTTCTTGTCATCTTTTGGCTATCCTTGATCTATGTCTTATATCTCATCAACATAAATCAAAGAAGCATGAAGACTTGAAGATTAGTGTTATCTATCTCTCTAGTCTCTCTGAATCTCATTCCTACCTTATCCTGTCTTTTTAGAACAATCTGTCTTCCATAGCTTATATCTCTATTTTTGGATGCTCAAAAATCATGGATAAATTCTGGACAACAGTAGACTTCAATATCTTTCTCTGACGGTAAGAACCGCCCTGATAGCTATTATGATTTGGGAGTTATGAAAATCACAAGGCGACGCATTTGTGCTGTCAGCAACCTGGAATAGTTTCTGTTGTGCACAGTTTTCGACTACCTTAACTGCAGAATCTGGAGAAGTGTTCTATAAGGAAGTTGTAGTAAATTTGATAAGCTTTCCAATGGTATAAGCTATAATATCATTGGATTCGTAGAATTCGAGTTATAACTGTATTTCTGCACTGCCATTTTTCTGCTCGCGAGGAAGTGCAGGTTACTTGATCTTGGATATGCTCATAAGTCTCTTTGAGATGGTAGAAGGACATGATGGTAGTTATCATTCAGAAGCAAATGCAATCTATCCATTGGTGTTCTCCAATTGATCTTTTCCTTAGAGGGGTTTACAAACTAAAGACGATACAAGATGGAGGATTTATACGTTCTATTTCGTCACTTGGAAGCATCAGCTATCTACATGATTGCAAAGTTACTATCGAGCGCAGGTATCCTTTCTCAGAGTGGTAACCTGTTGAAACCATCTACAAGGATCGTAAGTGCCTAAAGGATACCTTTACAAAGTTGGTTATGAGCTTGTGGCATTATCATTGGATAAGAGTTGATCAGAGAAGCGTGAAGATTTGCAAAATCAACTTTATCTTTCTCCCTAGTCTCTCCAAATCTCGGGACGAGATTCCTGTTAAGTGGGGTAGAATTGTCACACCCAAAATTTCCTATTTTGGATTGTGCATGAAAAACACTAAATAAAATAAATGATTTCAATATTTATATTTTTTTAAGATTAATTAAGTTATGCTAATTTAAATTTAGAAAAGATGTGGTTTCAAACTTTTTATATTAATTTAACAGGCCTTTCGTGATGTGATGTTAGCTTGTCGTGTGACTTTGTGTGTTGTGCGCGTAAAATTTTCAAAACGCGTTAGACGCCGTCCGATCCTTCTCATGAATTTTCCAGACTTTCCCAGAGCATTTTCCCATTTTCCTAGAGCTTAATCTAATTTCTAGATGCTCTAAAATCTTTTTTTCATGGGCTCCGAATACTTCATTTGGATTCATTATCTCTCCATCTATCTCTCAATCGTCGCGGTTGTTGCAGATCTAAATTCCTTTTAGTGAGCCGCTAGCCATAGCGTCCCAAATCTATCGCTGAAGTTCTGCCCATTTAGGTTTCCGATGAACTTCTGGTTAGGTTTTCAGGCCACTTTGGGCGTCTCCGGCGAGAACCAATACCACCACAGGGCAACTCACATCGTTCTCTACGCTTTAGTGATCTTGTTTGTGCCAACTGAATTCCCATTGTTTTTCTTCTCTAGTACGCCGACGATCGCCTCCTTGGATGTGTTGACACGGTTTTTGACTCACCTATAATTATAATTTGTGCAATATTTGCTTTAAATAAATGTAAAAGATATATGTGGCCAAATCCCATATAAATAAGGAATGAATAATAGGAGAAAAGATATTGGCTATGAAATTTAGTACAGCCAAATATGCAAGAGTGAAGACGTGCGACATATTTGCTCCTGTGTATAGATTGAATATCAGGTACTCACATGAATATATATATACGATGTTTTGTTGATTAAATAAAAAAAACTAATTGATTTGATGGCCTAATCCACCTTGCAAGTGACGTGTATTGTATGAAAATAGAGGTAGCACCGTTGCATAGCAGCCCGGCCTGCTTCTCGTTTGCAACACCGGCTTGCAGCCCAAATAATAGCCCGAGTCCAACTCCTCCACGCCATATCGCTCGTGCCCTAGCTTTAGCTTGCTTGTGAACCGCCGCAAGCTGTTCCTGCAGGGCGGCACCCAGATGCTCGTGTGCCAGATCGCCGTGGACCGCCTCGGCCGCCGCCGCGAATCCCGTATCTCGCGCGGTTTCTCTACATAGAGATCACGAGCACCCCTATATAAGCTCGAGGATCATCACCGATCTTGTGTTTTCGCATCCGCCGCTGTTGTCGCCGCCGCCGCTGTTGCCGTTTGCCGTCGCTGTTGTCATCCGCTCGCCCTCCTGCTTGATCCCGCCGCCGCCGCCTCAGCCGCTACTCCTCCCTCTCCATCCAGGTTGCCCTGCCGCTCCCTCGAATCGCAGCCTCGGAGGCCTGCACGCTGCCGCGTAGGATCGGCTCGCTACTGGGCGTCATCGCCGCCGACCTCCTCGTTCACCAATCTGCACCCTGATCGCCGTGCACTGGAGACTAGGGGATCGATTCCCCTTCTCGTTCGTCGCGGATTTTTCGCTGCGTGCCGTATGGTGCGGTGAGTGATTCTCCAAGAAATCTGGGGTCACTGATCTGAGGCCGCACAGAACGCAGCGGCAGCCGGCCAGGTTCCTGATCCGCATAGATTTCAGAGGCCTGGAGGACGGACATCATTTGGGATTTCAGATTTGCAAATTGCAATCTGCTAGGACTCTCTAAGACCTAAGGTAGTGTATAATTGTTTAATCTTTGTGAATTCTCTCTGGGTATAAAAAGATCCAAAACTTTAGTTTCGTTCTAGGTCGAAATATACTCAGGACCGGCCAGGAGGGCAGAGGACTCCTACGTGAAGCACCATCTTCTTCTCCAGAGCGTACGTGTACCTAGCGCTTACCATGCAAGTTCATTTGGACACCGTGATGTTTTATGTTTAGTAGATGCAAGTCGTGGCCAACCACTTCGTCCAACAGCGGAGCAGCCCGGTCATGTGCACGCCTAGTTTTGATTTGTTAGCTTGATGACATCATCATCACATCATACATGCATTATGGCCGCTTTCTTTAAGAAAAACAAATCCCGAAATACAATAGAAATACATATATACATACAATTTTGTTTAGGTCATATCTTTCACGTTTTAACTCCGATTTGACCCGTTCAAGTTGCGTTAGGTTTGTATTTGCAAGCCCTATATGTTAGTGTAGTTGTACAGTAGGTTTGAAAAGTTTAATTTTCGAGTTTATATTAAAATAATTATTTATCTATAGAAAATCTTAGAAAATTCATAACTTTCACGTTTTAGATCCGAATTTCGTGATCTTTACGTCTGTGTGATCGTAGCAACGTGTAGAATAGTTTTGTAAGCTTTCCTAAATGTTTTTCTACTGTTGGTGTACTGTTCTAATTGTATCTTTTGTTTGCTTCGTGTATGTTTGCTCGGAATGTTTGTATGTTGATGCTTGGTGATCGAATTTAGACGGTGAGCAGTACTACGACGATTAGGAGTATTATTTTGAGCCGGACCAGCAGTATCTATCGGAGAACTTTGATCAAGGCAAGTATAACATAGGACCATCCTTGTTAACCTATTCACTATAATTGCTATCATATGCATGTGTCCTCCTTGGCAACCTTAGAGATTTTAACTTAGCGATTGATATCTTGATTCCTTGTCACCTATGGGATTATGCATTTGGGTAGCTTGGCTAGTGCTTGATTTATGAACATTGATCTTGTAATATGACTAATGAATGGTGCAATCAACCATTAAGATGATTTAATTCCTGCTACAAGGGGACTAGAGCACTGTGTTGTTTGTTTATTGCTCTAGTTACTCTCCATAAGGACTTATCTGTAAGCATTAACCGGGATTGACAGTACAACTGTGAGGGCTATATGGCTCTGGCTTTAGTTGTTCAAGAGACCTTTTCTAGCTTGTTAGTGGTTACCTTAAATGGCGTAAGAATGGCTTGCCACGTTGGGTGTAGTGCGAGCCCCTGGCCTAGTGTGTATAGGCTGCGGTTGTTGTGCCACAGGGAAGGGGGTTCTACATCTGCCTGCCGAGTGAATCTAATGGCCCTAACTTGTTAGACGAACTTTTGAATGGCTTTATATGGTTTCCGATGTTTTGGGCCTTGCAAACCCATGCATTTGGAAATCATGACTCACAGTGAAAGTGTACACCTCTGCGCAGAGTTTAATAAACTGGTATACTAGCCGTGCTCACGGATACGAGCGGCCTTGGGTATTCTTACAGAATAAATGATCACCAGTGATATATCATGCTTAATACTGATGTTGTTATTATTATGCCATGTTAATGCTATTTCATTATTCTTATTACAATTGATCATTTGTTCATTAACGGGAATTGGAATACCTTGATGCTACTCAACTGCTAAGTTAATGATGACTAAAAGCTAAAAGCAGTCAAACAGTGTCTAGCCTTTTGTGCCACATGAAACCTGTGTTGTACTTGTTGAGTTCGACATGGACTCACTCTTGCTATTTCCCCCACACTTCAGTGTATAGTAAGATGCTACTCGGAAGAAGGACAAAGGTGTAGTGGAGTTTCCAGAAGACTAGTAGAAGTGCTAGGCATATGTTACCCCCAGTCAGCCGTCCCTGAGAAGAATGGAGCCTGAAGTTTATTCACCGTTCCGCGATACTCTGATGTAAGTGTTAATATAGCTAGTATTCGTTATTTAATAACATTGTTTCTGATATTTTTTTTCATTCTGACATATGTGTGGACTTCCTGGGCACACATATGGTTAGCCTGGTTTTGTTCTTTAGAAAACCGGGTGTGACAAGCATTGGGCTATTTTTATGGTGCTCTAGTTTCTCTCCTTAAGGACTTATCTGTAAGCGAACATTCGGGACTTACAGTACAACTATGAGGGCTATATGGCTCTGGCTTTAGTCATATAGAAGGACCTTTTCTAGCTTGTTAGAGGTTACCCTTGTAGCACAAATGGAGAAAAGCAGACTGTGGATCCCTGCGTGGTTGTATCACACAGACTGACTAATGAAACCTAACGGCCCTAACTTGTTAGACGAACCTTTGAAAGACTTCATAGTGAACCCTGCCGACCTTCCTTGGAAGTGGGTCAAGAGATTAGCTACCTCGGGCGAAAGGGTAAATCACGACTCACAGTGAAAGTGTACAACCTCTGCAGAGTGTAAAACTGTTATAACAGCTGTGCTCATGGTCACGAGTGGCCTTGGACCCTTACAGAATAAATGATGAACACTGATGATAATGATAATACTGATGATATTGATACTCACTAATGATTATTGTTTCTTGCTATACATTATTCTCGTTTACATGATCATGAGGTTATTTGGGATTATGTTAAACTTGTTGCTACTCAAATGCTAAAAGATGACTCACTAAATGCTATTGCAGTAAACCCGTGTCAAATCTTTTGAGCCTCATGAACACCATGATATATTTGCTGAGTTCGACATGGACTCACTCTTACTATTTCCCCCACATCTTAGGAAGAGTACCAGACTGCTAGATTCTAGAATTGTTAGGCTTGTGATCAACTAGTTAGTTTGATCCTAGAGTGAAGTCTACACCCGGTGTTCGGAGTTGTCTTTCCGCTGTCTTGCTCTCTAAGGTATATCTTATACTATTGCATTATGTTTATTAAGCATTTGTCTCTTGATATTACACTTATCTGTGGCTATATGTGAGATTTGACTTATTTATTTCACATATAGTGTATGTCTGGTTTTGTCTTTAAAACCGGGTGTGACATTCATGCTTCCTCAACTGTCTCGATGCATATGCCAAAACTCTACCCTCCTGCATAAGAATACATCCCAAACCCAATCGAGATGCATCACAGTAGATAGAGAAGGGTTTATTCAGATCTGGCAAGACTAAGACTGGTGCAGTAATCAATCTTTTCTTCAATTCCTCAAAATTAGCCTAGCACTTTTCAGACCACACAAACTTGGCATTCTTCTCCAATAATGCAGTCATTGGCTTCGCAAGCTTGGAGAATAAATCTCCTGTAATAGCCAGCCAATCCCAAGAAACTACGGATATCACTTACATTAATTGGTGGCTTTCAGTTCAATACATCTTTCACTTTGCCAGGATCTACTGATATTCCTCCATTTGAGACAATATGACCCAGAAAAGAAACTTCCTTCAACCAAAACTCACATTTACTCCTCTTGGCATATAGTTGGTGTTCTCTGAGCTTTTGCAAGACCAACCTCAAATGTTCAGCGTGTTCTTCCTCAGTCTTGGAGAATACCAAAATATCATCAATGAATACCACTACAAACTTATCCAGATATTCCATGAATACCTTATTCATTAGATACATGAAGTATGCAGGGGCATTAGTTAGACCAAAAGACATCACTGTATACTCATATAAACCATACCGTGTGGTAAAAACTGTCTTTGGTATATCACTGGCACGAATCTTCAATTGATGATATCCAGAACGAAGATCAATCTTGGAGAATACACAAGCTCCTCTCAACTGATCAAATAAGTCATCAATTCTAGGCAATGGGTACTTATTTTTTTATAGTAACCTCATTGAGAGACCGATAATCTACACACATCCTCTGAGTTCCATCTTTCTTGTCCACAAAAATCACTGGTGCTCCCCACGGTGAAGAACTAGGACGAATAAAACCCTTATCCTGCAACTCCTTAATTTGTTTCTTAAGTTCTTCTAATTCATTTACTCCCATTCTATATGGACGCTTAGCTATGGGTGCAGTTCCAGGTAATAATTCAATAATAAATTCAATGTCACGGTCTGGTGGCATACCTGGCAATTCCTCAGGAAACACATCTGGGAACTCCTCCACAACCAGGTCCTCCTAGTTGGCACCATCATTAAGCTGGTTCACTGTAGCGGTCTCCTGTTTATGTACTTTCACCTCAACCTTGATTCAATCTCCCTTTGGCGTTGTCAGCACAACTGATTTATCCTTGCACTGAATCTCTGCTTGTTGTTGCATCATCCAATCCATTCCCAATATAAGATAAATCTCATCTGTTCTCAATACTATATGACTCACTGTAAACTCTACCCCCCTTAAATTGAGACTAATCGGAAGACAACGATAGGATGCTGGCATGCTTCCACCAGGTGAGTTTACTAATATAGGATTCTTCATGGCACACAAATGAATTCTATGTATTCTAACAAATGATTGTGATATGAAAGAATGTGATGCTCCAAAATAAAAAAGAACAGTGGCGGGAGTGGAATGGACATCGAATGTACTAAGCATAACTTCTGGCTCCTCCACTGCAGTCTCTTGGGACAAGTGATTCACCCTTCTAGTGTTAGGTGCTGGCTTCTGGTGGCTACTCTGCCTCTGGGGAGTCTGCTGGTTGGGCTTCTCAGGACAATTGTAAGACAAGTGACCTTCTTTCCCACATCGAAAACACCTATTGGGGGTACTGGGAGCACTAGTATTATTGGAAGGGCCCTGACGCTGTGCTTGATTCCCATTCTACTACGGAGGACGTTCGTTGCCATTCTGCGGCTGGAATGGGGGACGTTGTAGGAACTGACCGCGGAAAGGGACCTGACCATGATTCCACTGACCAGAAGGAGGCCTCTGTTAATTATTCTGCTGAAAACTAGTATGTGGACGAGTGTTGCTACCGGAGGCTTGTCCCTGCAACCTTTTCCTCTTAGCATCCATCTCCTTGCGCTTGTTATCCACCACGATAGCGTGGTTCACAACCATCTAAAAATTAGGATAGGTATTGGACATTAACTGCAATTATAGCCCATCATACAATCCCTTCAGGAAGCGGCGCTTTTTATCATTGTCATTAGCTACTTCATGTGGAGCATATCGTGACAATTGAGCAAACTTGTCACGGTACTCAGCTACAGACATTGACCCTTGGGTCAAGTTCCTGAATTCCTCCGCCTTTAGTTCTATCATTCCTTCAGGTATATGGTAAGCTCTGAAGTTCTCTCTAAACTCCTGCCAAGTGATTGTGGGAGCATTGGCGGGGCGACCATACTCATATGATTCCCACCAATCCTGAGCTTCTCCCTGGAGTTGTCCAGAAGCAAACAACACCTTCTGCCAGTCATCACATTGTGTAATATTAAGCTGCTTCTCCACAGCACGAAGCCAATTATCAGCTTCCAAAGGATCAGCGGCATGTGTGAACACTAGGAAATGACCCTTCAAAAATTCACCACGCTTATCACGTGGTTGAGCCCCAGCAACTGGATGATTTTGCTGATTCTGCACCAGTTGTTGCATAAGCTGCGTCTGCACTGCCAACAGTTGCTCAATAGTTGGTGGCGGTGGTGGTGGTGGATTTGGGGGAACACTTCCATGACCCCTACCTCTTCCTCTTCCGGCCATCTGCCATCCATAAAAATGCAAACTTTACGAATTCCATGTTATCAACCACTTATAAGATAAAGAATGAGATCTGAAAGTTTTCTGGACGAGTAGCAATATTGTAATTCAATCATATCTCGAGCTACAGAAGTCTAAAAGAGGCGTGCTTTATATGGTTGGAAAGCTTATGAAATTATCCACAACGTTTATTCAGACCTCAAGATCAGATTCTGTCGCTAAGTTAATGAAAAATAAGGCATAACAGAAACTGTTCTAGATTCCAGACTGTGCAGAAACTTTAACTTGTGATAATTATATCTCTCGAACCAGATCAGATAAAAAGGTGATTCCAGTGGCATTTGAAAGGTGCTTAAGTCTAGTTTCTCTCATAAAAATTTCATAAATATTGCATGAACCTTTTTTGCACCATAGCAGAAACATTGCAGACTGCTCCAGAAAACAGCAAGGACAGAAACGTGACAATACCAAACCCAACTATTATTCCCTTGACTATTAAACTTATTATTCTTAAAAATGGAACTTGTAGACATGCCTACAAGCCCCAACACTCATAAAAAAATCCAACTCACACATAAGCATAATAATAAAGCAACTAACACACCAAAGTTTAATTCACACGACAGACTCGATGACTCAACTGACGTTACTAAGAACGTTCTTATTACATAAAGGACTCCTATTTTCTAAGGATGTGGTTCATGCTCTAATGTCTCATAAATCTTGGCCATACCTTGGTTTGCTCGGAGTTCATCAATGGTTGCCTGGCACCTCTTGATGGTCTTCCCTTGTGCCTTCACCATCTCTTCTAACTGCAGCTTCCTCTCTATCATATCATAGACAAGGTTCACCATCACCCGAGGTAGTGGTTCTAGCTGCACTAGATCCATCATAGCCCATCCAAGGTCGGGGTGTGCACGAGGGAAGTAGCGATGAATGTCATGCTTCATGCTGTCAAAGCGAAGGTAGTGGAGGCCCATACATGCTTCAAAAGCGGCATCTTCAATGCTATCCTCCATGGTAGCTCGACGACCCATGTGAGAAAACATCCTGTCTAGCTGGTACGCCCCTTTTTCTTCTTTATGTGTAAAAATACTCGCCCTTGCCTTCTAGTAAGTGTCCTCCAGCGGATGGGTATACTCCCAGCAGACGTACTCCACAGCTGGATGCCAATCAGCGAAGTAGGCAATGAGCATTCCCACAAGTCAAAGATGAGAGACAGCATTCCCTCCATTCTTATGGTAGATCTTCACAGTCCACCACATTGGAGGAGGTGGCACATCTCCAGCAGCTTCATGATGTGGTGGGGACGGGGGTTGCCCTCCTCCATTAGCCTCCTCCTCTTCATCATCTTCAATCTCAATGATCTCCGGATCTTCTTCAGGCTCGGGCTCTTCTAGGGGAGGTGCTGGTGCTTGGATTGGTGCTTCAGGGGCCTGCTCCTGTTCCTAGGGTGCTTGCTCTTGTGGCTCTTCAGGTGTAAGCAAAGCACGAGGTGGGTAGTATCCTCCAGAGCTGATGCGGGTAGTCTTACGGCCACGAACCATCTACATAATTTTTAGATGAAGTTAAAATAGAGGCAAAATTTCATAATAGAATGAGACATAAGAAGCATAAAAATTTATCAAATATCAAGAGCAAGATAATAAGCATAAAAAAGTGTAAAGATGATACTAAATCGACCATTTCTAGCTAGGCTTGCGTCCTACAGTCAACAAAAGCTTTGATACCAATTTGTCACACCTATTTAAAGACCAAATGGAATGCATACTCTTATGTGTGCCCAGAGATCAATCACACATAAGTTAACAAATTATAATGGAAGTATCATCACAAATGTTATTACATCACGATAATTAACACATAGTCTTTACACAAATATAACGGAAGTAGAAATATAAATCTCTCGTGGTAGCTCCAATCATAGGCACATTGACTGGTTGACTGCAAGTCTAGTAATCTTCAGGGAAGTAGGAGTAGTAGTCACTATTTGCACCATCTGTTACCCATCCGGGATTTTTATCCAAGTAAGAAAAATAAACAAGCGTAAGTACATCTCGTACTCAACAAGTGTAACATGGGGTTCATGAGGCTCAAAGGCATGACATTGGTTTATCAGCATGTAGCTTTTAGTTAGCATAATTTTAGCATATCAATAGCATCAAGATGTCTCAATATAAACAATAAACATATGATCAATGTGAAATGATTAACGAATAGCAAAAACATAACCATTATTAATTATCAACTATTCCATAAGGGTCCAAGGCCACTCGTGACCGTGAGCACGACTGTTATAACAGTTTTACACTCTGCAGAGGTTGTACACTTTCACTGTGAGTCGTGTTGCCCATATGCCCGGGTTAATTACTCCCAAAACACTTCCAAGGTGAGTAGGCAGGGAAACACTATGAAGTCTTTCGAAGGTTCGTCTAACAAGTTAGGTCCATTAGATTCACTCGGCAAACAGATGTAGAGCCCCCCTTTCAAATGGCACAATAACACGCAGCCTATACACATAAGGACAGAGGCCGCACTATACCCGATTCGTCAAGCCATTCTTACGCCAAAAAGGTTACCACTAACAAGCGAGAAAAGGTCCTTCTATATGCTAAAGCCAGAGCCATATAGCCCTCACAGTTGTACTGTAAATCCCGGATGTTCGCTTATAGATAAGTCCTTATGGAGAGTAACTAGAGCATCAAAAATAACCCCATGCTCTAATCCCCTTTAAACATTAATCAAAATCATCTTTTAATGTTTGTTGCATATTCCATTAATCAATTTACATGATCATAGTCCATGTTTAAGCACTAGCCATACTACTCAATGCAATATAATGGGTATCAAGGTATAAGATTGTAACACCCTAAAATTTTGGAAGAAATAAAAATAGGAAAAATATGATTTTTATATATTTTTGTGAGCATGCAAATTTAGAATGATAATAATTTTTATAAATTTAAAATCAAATATAAGGGTAGAAACATGATTGAGCATTCATGCTGCTGCATTTGAAATTTTGTATTGAGTGGTTTGAATTAAATTCAAAATGGATTTCAAAATCTTTTGGAAAATGGTTTTGAAAAACTAGAAAAAGAAAAAGAAAAGGAAAATCAGTTTCATTCGGATTTCGGCCCGCTTCTCTTCGCAGCCCAGCGCACGCAGCCCGCCGCTTTTCCCTGCGTCCGCCTCGGCCTGCCAGCGCGCGGCCCACTTCCCCCTCTCCCGCGCCCCGCTCCCGCTTGGGCCGAGCCGCGGCCACCGGCCCAGCTAGCCGCCCGCGCGTTCTCCCCCGTTTCCCAGTCACTGACGACTCAGGCCCGCATATCAGGCACCTTCTTCCTCCCCATGCCGCCGGATTTCCTTTACTTCTTCTCCCGATCCGATTCGATCTCCTCAATCCCTCCCTTTCCATCTATCGCGATGCCTCCTGGCTATAAAAACGGAGCCGTGCACCCCTCCGCAATCCATCTCGCCTTGTTGTAGCTGTTGTGGTGCCCAAGAACTAGGTCACCGCGAGCACGAGCTCCACCGTCTGCCATCTCAAGCCGCACACGCTCCTTGCTTCGTTCCCGGTCTCGATTTTGCCGTGGGTAAGTTCGCCATGAAGTTAGCTAACCGCTGGTGTATTTGCTTCGCAGTTTGGTGCACCGTAGCGCGAGTTAGCCTTTTCCGGCCATGGCGCCACCGCGGGAGTCGCCGTCGGGAAGAACCCGGCCGGAGCGTCGTCGGCAATCCTCTCTCTCCCTCCCCCGATTAGATCTAAGCCGTTCATTTTAAATCCAACAGCTAAGACTAGCCGATACCCCTTCGGCCGGCGTTTTTGCTAAAGAGACCCTATAAATTTTAAGTTATGAACCCGCGGTCCAAAACGTAGAAACCCAAATCCATTTTATTCTTTTGAAAGTGTATTTCGTCTCGGTAATTCGAAAATACGTTTTCTGATATTTACAGTTTTGCCACTAATCTTGTTTTAGTCGTAGAATCTCCGTTTTAACTCCGATTTGACCCGTTCAAATTGCGTTAGTTTCATATTCGTGAGCTCTACATGATGATAGAACTGTACAGTAGGTTTGAGATAATTTATTTTTGAGATTATATTAAAGTATTTATTTTTCTATAGGAAATCTTCGTAAATTCATAACTTCGTCGTTTTAGCTCCGTTTTTCATGATCTTCGCGTCTGTGTGATCCTAGCGAGTTGTAGATTCGTTTTAAAGACTTTTTATATTATTTTCTTACTGTTGGTGTACTGTTCTAATTATAGTCTTGTTTGTTTATGCATGATTGCCTCTGGATGTATGTTGTTGCTGTTGTTGATCGAGTATAGACGGTGAGCAATTCGTTGGGGATCAAGAGTCTTTCTACGAGTAAGATCTTCAGGACCAGTTTGAACAAGGGAAGTATAGCATGGGATTATCCTTGTTGTCCTATTCACAATATGGAAATAATATCATTATGCATCTATTCCCTTGTTAAGGATGACTTAGTGTTGATCTTATACCTTGATACCTATTATATTGCATTGCGTAGTATGGCTAGTGCTTAAACATGGACTATGATCATGTAAATTGATTAATGGAATATGCAACAAACATTAAAAGATGATTTTGATTAATGTTTATAGGGGATTAGAGCATGGGGTTACTTTTGATGCTCTAATTACTCTCCATAAGGACTCATCTATAAGCGAACATCCGGGGTTTACAGTACAACTGTGGGGGCTATATGGCTCTGGCTTTAGTCATATAGAAGGACCTTTTCTAGCTTGTTAGTGGTAACCTTTTTGGCGTAAGAATGGCTTGACGAATCGGGTATAGTGTGGCCTTTGTCCTTATGTGTATAGGCTGTGGGTTATTGTGCCATTTGGAAGGGGGGCTCTACATCTGTTTGCCGAGTAAATCTAATGGCCCTAACTTGTTAGACGAACCTTTGAAAGACTTCATAGTGTTTTCCTGCCTGCTCACCTTGGTAGTGTTTTGGGAGTAATTAACCCGGACATATGGGCAACACGACTCACAGTGAAAGTATACAACCTCTGCAGAGTGTAAAACTGTTATAACAGACGTGCTCACGGTCACGAGTGGCCTTGGACCCTTATGGAATAGTTGATAATTATTAATGGTTATGTTTTTGCTATTCATCAATCATTTCACATGGATCATATGTTTATTGTTTACATTAAGACATTTTGATGCTATTGATATGCTAAAACTATGCTAACTAAAAGCTACATGCTGATAAACCAATGTTATGCCTTTGAGCCTCATGAACCCCATGTTACACTTGTTGAGTATGAGATGTACTTACGCTTGTTTATTTCTCTTACTTGGATAAAAATCCCGAATGGGTAACAGATGGTGCTAATAGTGACTACTACTCCTACTTCCCTGAAGATTACTAGACTTGCAGTCAACCAGTCAATGTGCCTGTGATTGGAGCTACCACGAGAGATTTATATTTTTACTTCCGCTATATTTGTGTAAAGACTCTGTGTTAAATATTGTGATGTAATAACATTTGTGATGATACTTCTATTATAATTTGTTAACTTATGTGTGATTGATCTCTGGGCACACATAAGAGTATGCATTCCATTTGGTCTTTAAATGGGTGTGACAAATTGGTATCAAAGCTCTTGTTGACTGTAGGACGCAAGTCTAGCTAGAAATGGTCGATTTAGTATCATCTTTACATTATTTTTATGCTTATTATCTTGCTCTTGTTATTTGATAAATTTTTATGCTTCTTATGTCTCATTCTATTATGAAATTTTGCCTCTATTCTAACTACATCTAAAAATTCTGTATATGGCTCGTGACCGTAAGACTGCCCGCATCAGCTCTGGAGGATACTACCCACCTCGTGCCTTGCTTGCACCTGAAGAGCCACAAGAGCAAGCACCCCAGGAACAGGAGCAGGCCCCTGAAGCACCAATCCAAGCACCAGCACCTCCCCTGGAAGAGCCCGAGCCTGAAGAAGATCCGGAGATCATTGAGATTGAAAGATGATGAAGAGGAGGCTAATGGAGGAGGGCAACCCCCGTCTCCACCGCATCATGAAGCTGCTGGAGATGTGCCACCTCCTCTAATCGGGTGGACCGTGAGGATCTACCATAGGAATGGAGGGAATGATGTCTCTCATCTTCGACTTGTGGGGATGCTCACTGCCTACTTCACTGATTGGCATCCAGCTATGGAGTACGTCTGCTGGGAGTACACTCATCCACTAGAGGACACATACTGGAAGGCAAGGGCGAGTATTTTTATACATAAACAAGAAAGAGGGGCGTACCAGCTGGACAGGATGTTTTCTCACGTGGCTCATCGAGCTACTATGGAGGATAGCATTGAAGATGCTGCTTTTGAAGCATGTATGGGCCTCCGCTATCTTCGCTTTAACAGCATGAAGCATGACATTCATCGCTACTTCCCTCGTGCACACCCTGACCTTAGATGGGCTATGACGGATCCAGTGCAGCTAGAGCCACTACCTCGGGTGATGGTGAACCTTGTCTATGATATGATGGATAGGAAGCTGCAGTTAGAGGAGATGGTGAAGGCACAAGGGAAGACCATCAAGAGGTGCCAGGCAACCATTGATGAACTCCGAGCAAACCAAGGCATGGCCAAGATTTATGAGACATTGGAGCATGAGCCACTTCCTTAGGAAATAGGAGTCCTTTATGTAATAAAAACATTCTTAGTAACGTCAGTTGAGTCATCGAGTCTGTCATGTGGTTTGAAATTTGGTGTGCTAGTTGCTTTATTATTATGCTTATGTGTGAGTTGGATCTTTGTTATGAGTGTTGGGACTTGTAGGCATGTCTACAAGTTCCATTTTTAAGAATAATAAGTTTAATAGTCAAGGGAATAATAGTTGGGTTTGGTATTATCACGTTTCTGTCCTTGCTGTTTTCTGGAGCAGTCTGCAATGTTTCTGCTATGGTTCAAAAACGGTTCATGCAATATTTATGAAATTTTTATGAGAGAAACTAGACTTAAGCATCTTGCAAATGCCACTAGAATCACCTTTTTATCTGATCTGGTTCGAGAGATATAATTGTTACAAGTTAAAGTTTCTGCACAGTTTGGAATCTGGAACAGTTTCTGTTACGCCTTATTTTTTATTAACTTAACGACAGAATCTGATCTTGAGGTCTGAATAAAAGTTGTGGATAATTTCATAATATTTCCAACCATATAAATCATGCCTCTTTTGGACTTCTGTAGCTCGAGATATGGTTGAAATACTAAACTGTCAATATTGATACTCGTCCAGAAAACTTTCAGATCTCATTATTTATCTTATAAGTGGTTGATAACGTGGAATTCTTAAAGTTTGCATGTTTATGGATGGCAGATGGCCGGAAGAGGAAGAGGCAGGGGTCGTGGAAGTGTTCCCCCAAATCCACCACCACCACCGCCACCAACTATTGAGCAACTGTTGGCAGTGCAGACGCAGCTGATGCAACAACTGGTGCAGAATCAGCAAAATCAGCCAGTTGCTGGGGCTCAACCACGTGATAAGAGTGGTGAATTTTTGAAGGGTCGTCCCCCAGTGTTCACACATGCTGCTGATCCTTTGGAAGCTGATGATTGGCTTTGTGCTGTGGAGAAGCAGCTCAATATTGCACAATGTGATGACCGACAGAAGGTGTTGTTTGCTTCTAGACAACTCCAGGGAGAAGCTCAGGATTGGTGGGAGTCATATGAGTATGGTCGCCCTGCCAATGCTCCCACAGTCACCTGGCAGGAGTTTAGAGAGAACTTCAGGGCTTACCATATACCTGAAGGGATGATAGAATTGAAGGCGGAGGAATTCAGGAACCTGACCCAAGGGTCAATGTCTGTAGCTGAGTACCATGACAAGTTTGCTCAATTATCACGATATGCTCCACATGAAGTAGCTAATGACAATGATAAGCAGCGCCGCTTCCTGAAGGGATTATATGATGGGCTACAGTTGCAGTTGATGTCCAATACCTATCCTAATTTTTAGACGCTTGTGAACCGCGCTATCGTGGTGGATAACAAGCGCAAGGAGATGGATGCTAAGAGGAAAAGGTTACAGGGACAAGCCTCTAGTAGCAACACTCGTCCACGTACTGGTTTTCAGTAGAATAATCAACAGAGGCCTCCTTCTGGTCAGTGGAATCGTGGTCAGGTCCCTTTCCGCGGTCAGTTCCCACAACGTCCCCGATTCCAACCGCAGAATGGCAACCAACGTCCTCCGCAGCAGAGTGGGAATCAAGCACAGCGTCAGGGTCCTTCCAATAATACTCCCACGAAGACTAGTGCTTCCAGTACCCCCAACAGGTGTTTCCGATGTGGGAAAGAAGGTCACTTGTCTTACAATTGCCCTGAGAAGCCCAACCAGCAGACTCCCCAGAGGCAGAGCAGCCACCAGAAGCCAGCACCTAACACCGGAAGGGTGAATCACTTGTCCCAGGAGACCGCAGTGGAGGAGCCAGAAGTTATGCTTGGTACGTTCGATGTCCATTCCACTCCCGCCACTGTTCTTTTTGATTCTGGAGCATCACATTCTTTCATATCACAATCATTTGTTAGAATACATAGAATTCATTTGTGTGCCATGAAGAACCCTATATTAGTAAACTCACCTGGTGGAAGCATGCCAGCATCTTATCGCTATCTTCCGATTAGTCTCAATTTAAGGGGGGTAGAGTTTACAGTGAGTCCTATAGTATTGAGAATAGCTGGGATTGATCTTATATTGGGAATGGATTGGATGATGCAACAACAAGCAGAGATTCAGTGCAAGGATAAATTAGTTGTACTGACAATGCCAAAGGGGGATAGAATCAAGGTTGAGGTGAAAGTGCAGAAACAGGAGACCGCTACAGTGAACTAGCTTAATGATGGTGCCAACCAGGAGGACCCGGTTGTGGAGGAGTTCCCCGATGTGTTTCCTGAGGAATTGCTAGGTATGCCACCAGACCGTGACATTGAATTTATTATTGAATTATTACCTGGAACTGCACCCATAGCTAAGCGTCCATATAGAATGGGAGTAAATGAATTAGAAGAACTTAAGAAACAAATTAAGGAGTTGCAGGATAAGGGTTTTATTCGTCCTAGTTCTTCACCGTGGGGAGCACCAGTGATTTTTGTGGACAAGAAAGATGGAACTCAGAGGATGTGTGTAGATTATCGATCTCTCAATGAGGTTACTATCAAAAATAAGTACCCATTGCCTAAAATTGATGACATGTTTGATTAGTTAAGGGGAGCTTGTGTATTCTCCAAGATTGATCTTCGTTCTAGATATCATCAATTGAAGATTCGTGCCAGGGATATACCAAAGACAGCTTTTACCACACGGTATGGTTTATATGAGTAACAGTGATGTCTCTTGGTCTGACTAATGCCCCTACATACTTCATGTACTTAATGAATAAGGTGTTCATGGAATATCTGGACAAGTTTGTAGTGGTATTCATTGATGATATTTTGGTATTCTCCAAGACTGAGGAAGAACATGCTGAACATTTGAGGTTGGTCTTGCAAAAGCTCAGAGAACACCAACTATATGCCAAGAGGAGTAAGTGTGAGTTTTGGTTGAAGGAAGTTTCTTTTCTGGGTCATAGTGTCTCAAATGGAGGAATATCAGTAGATCCTGGCAAGGTGAAAGATGTATTGAACTGGAAGCTACCCATCAATGTAAGTGAGATCCGTAGCTTCTTGGGATTGGCTGGCTATTATAGGAGATTTATAGAGGGATTTTCCAAGCTTGCAAAACCAATGACTGCATTATTGGAGAAGAGTGCCAAGTTTGTATGGTCTGAGAAGTGCCAGGCTAATTTTGAGGAATTAAAGAAAAGATTGACTACTGCACCAGTCTTAATCTTGCTAGATCTGAATAAACCCTTCTCTATCTACTGTGATGCATCTCGATTGGGTTTGGGATGTGTTCTTATGCAAGAGGGTAGAGTTGTGGCATATGCATCGAGACAGTTGAGGAAGCATGAATTAAATTACCCTACCCATGATTTGGAATTAGCTGCAGTGGTTCATGCATTAAAGATATGGAGACGTTATTTGATTGGACACAAGAGTGATATATACACTGATCACAAGAGTCTAAAGTATATCTTCACTCAAATAGATCTGAACTTGAGACAGCGTAGATGGTTGGAGTTGATAAAGGACTATGATCTAGAGGTGCATTATCACCCAGGAAAGGCCAACGTCGTTGGTGATGCTCTTAGTAGGAAAAGCTACGCTAATGAAATACAAGTAATGTCTATGCCAAAAGAGTTGTGTGCTGAATGTAAGCATCTGAACTTAGGGTTTACCACCAATGCAGTGGAATTAGTACTAGAGCCTACTCTGGAGCAAGAAATCCGCAAGGGTCAGTTGAAAGATGAAAAGTTGAGAGAGATAGTGGAAAACATAGCGAAAGGCAAATCACCAGGATTCCGTAAGGATGATAATGGTACGCTATAGTTTGGAAAAAGGCTATGTGTGCCTGAGGATAAGAATATCAGAGGGGCAATTCTGCGTGAAGCTCATGAGTCAGCTTATTCCATACATCCAGGGAGTACTAAGATGTATCTGGATCTGAAAGAGAAATATTGGTGGTATGGTTTAAAGAGAGATGTTGCTGAATATGTTGCTTTGTGTGACACATGTCAAAGTGTGAAAGCTAAACATCAGAGACCTGCAGGATTGTTACAGCCTATGCAGATACCCGAGTGGAAATGGGAAGAAGTTGGTATGAATTTTATAGTTGGGTTGCCACGGACTCAGAGAGGATATGATTCAATTTGGGTGATAGTGGATCGTCTGACTAAGGTTGCTCATTTTCTGCCAGTAAAGACTACATATAGTAGTGCAAAATTGGTAGAGTTGTATATGGAAAGAATAGTGAGTCTACATGGAGTTCCTAAGAAGATTGTGTCTGATCGGGGTACTCAGTTTACATCTCATTATTAGCAAAAGATACATGAATCACTGGGAACCAAACTGAACTTTAGTATAGCTTACCATCCACAGACAGATGGTCAAACGGAGAGAATTAATCAGATATTGGAAGATATGTTGAGAGCTTGTGCTTTACAATATGGTACTAGCTGGGATAAGAGCTTGCCTTACGCAGAGTTCTCTTATAACAATAGTTATCAAAAGAGTCTTCAGATGGCACCGTTTGAGGCCCTGTATGGATGAAAGTGTAGGACCCCGTTGTTCTGGAATCAGACAGGGGAGAGTCAAGTGTTTGGGCCTGATGTACTCAAGGACGCTGAAAAGAAAGTGAGAATAATTAGAGATAATCTGAAAATAGCACAGTCCCGACAGAAAAGTTATGCTGATACTCGTAGAAGAGAGTTGACTTTTGAGGTAGGGGATTATGTTTACTTGAAAGTATAACCCATGAGGAGTGTGAAAAGGTTCAACATGAAAGGTAAATTGGCACCAAGATATATTGGACCTTTCAAGATCATATAGAGACGTGGTGAAGTGGCATATCAGTTGGAATTACCCGAGAGTTTGGCAGGTGTACATGATGTGTTCCATGTGTCTCAACTGAAGAAATGTTTGCGAGTACCAGAGGAACAGATCCCGTTAGAGGAGCTCACTGTTAAGGAGGATCTTACATATGAAGAGTTTCCGGTTAAAATTTTAGAGACTGCTAACGGAGTCACGAAAAGTCGAACAATCAAAATGTGTAAGGTACAGTGGAATCGGTACACTGCAGAAGAGGCTACTTGGGAACGAGAAGAGGATCTGAGGAAAACCTACTCGCAATTGTTTGAGTAAGCATCGGTTGAATCTCGGGACGAGATTCATCTTAAGGTGGGTAGAATTGTAACTCCATAAAATTTTGGAAGAAATAAAAATAGGAAAAATATGATTTTTATATATTTTTGTGAGCATGCAAATTTAGAATGATAATAATTTTTATAAATTTAAAATCAAATATAAGGGTAGAAACATGATTGAGCATTCATGCTGCTGCATTTGAAATTTTGTATTGAGTGGTTTGAATTAAATTCAAAATGGATTTCAAAATCTTTTGGAAAATGGTTTTGAAAAATTGGAAAAAGAAAAAGAAAAGGAAAATCAGTTTCATTCGGATTTCGGCCCGCTTCTCTTCGCAGCCCAGCGCACGCGGCCCGCCGCTTTTCCCCGCGTCCGCCTCGGCTTGCCAGCGCGCGGCCCACTTTCCCCTCTCCCGCGCCCCGCTCCCGCTTGGGCCGAGCCGCGGCCGCCGGCCCAGCTAGCCGCCTGCACGTTCTCCCCCGTTTCCTAGTCGGTGATGACTCGGGCCCGCATGTCAGGCGCCTTCTTCCTCCCCACGCCGCCGGATTTCATTTCCTTCTTATCCTGATCCGATTCGATCTCCTCAATTCCTCCCTTTCCATCTATCGCGATGCCTCCTGGCTATAAAAACGGAGCCGTGCACCCCTCCGCAATCCATCTCGCCTTATTGTAGCTGCTGTGATGCCCGACAACTAGGTCACCGCGAGCACGAGCTCCACCGTCTGCCATCTCAAGCCGCACGCGCTCCTTGCTTCATTCTCGGTCTCGATTTTGCCGTGGGTAAGTTCGCCTTGAAGTTAGCTAACCACTGGTGTATTTGCTTCACAGTTTGGTGCACCGTAGCGCGAGTTAGCCTTTTCCGGCCAAGGCGCCACCGTGGGAGTCACCGTCGGGAAGAACCCGGCCGGAGCGCCGCCGGCAATCCTCTCTCTCCCTCCCCCGATTAGATCTAAGCCGTTCATTTTAAATCCAACGGCTGAGATTAGTCGATACCCCTTTGGCCGGCGTTTTTGCTAAAGAGACCCTGTAAATTTTAAGTTATGAACACGCGGTCCAAAACGTAGAAACCAGAATCCGTTTTATTCTTTTGAAAGCGTATTTCGTCTCAGTAATTCAAAAATACCTTTTCTGATATTTACAGTTTTGCCATTAATCTTGTTTTAGTCATAGAATCTCCGTTTTAACTCTGATTTGACCTGTTCAAATTGCGTTAGGTTCATATTCGCGAGCTCTACATGATGATAGAACTGTACAGTAGGTTTGAGATAATTTATTTTCGAGATTATATTAAAGTATTTATTTTTCTATAGGAAATCTTCGTAAATTCATAACTTCGTCGTTTTAGCTCCGTTTTTCGTGATCTTCGCGTCTGTGTGATCCTAGCGAGTTGTAGATTCATTTTAAAGACTTTTTATATTATTTTATTACTGTTGGTGTACTGTTCTAATTATAGTCTTGTTTGTTTATGCATGAGTGCCTCTGGATGTATGTTGTTGATGTGGTTAATCGAGTATAGACGGTGAGCAATTCGTTGGGGATCAAGAGTCTTTCTACGAGCAAGATCTTTAGGACTAGTTTGAGCAAGGCAAGTATAGCATAGGATTATCCTTGTTGTCCTATTCACAATATGCAAATAATATCATTTTGCATCTATTCCCTTGTTAAGGATGACTTAGTGTTGATCTTATACCTTGATACCTATTATATTGCATTGCGTAGTATGGCTAGTGCTTAAACATGGACTATGATCATGTAAATTGATTAATGGAATATGTAACAAACATTAAAAGATGATTTTGATTAATGTTTAAAGGGGATTAGAGCATGGGGTTACTTTTGATGCTCTAATTACTCTCCATAAGGACACATCTATAAGCGAACATCCGGGATTTACAGTACAACTGTGGGGGCTATATGGCTCTGGCTTTAGTCATATAGAAGGACCTTTTCTAGCTTGTTAGTGGTAACCTTTTTGGCTTAAGAATGGCTTGACGAATCGGGTATAGTGCGGCCTCTGTCCTTATGTGTATGGGCTGCGGGTTATTGTGCCATTTGGAAGGGGGGCTCTACATCTGTTTGCCGAGTAAATCTAATGGCCCTAACTTGTTAGACGAACCTTCAAAAGACTTCATAGTGTTTCCCTGCCTGCTCACCTTGGTAGTGTTTTGGGAGTAATTAACCCGGGCATATGGGCAACACGACTCACAGTGAAAGTGTACAACCTCTGCAGAGTGTAAAACTGTTATAAGAGTCGTGCTCACAGTCACGAGTGGCCTTGGACCCTTATGAAATAGTTGATAATTATTAATGGTTATGTTTTTGCTATTCATCAATCATTTCACATGGATCATATGTTTATTGTTTACATTAAGACATTTTGATGCTATTGATATGCTAAAACTATGCTACTTAAAGCTACATGCTGATAAACCAATGTTATGCCTTTGAGCCTCATGAACCCCATGTTACACTTGTTGAGTACGAGATGTACTTACGCTTGTTTATTTCTCTTACTTGGATAAAAATCCCGGATGGGTAACAGATGGTGCTAATAGTGACTACTACTCCTACTTTCCTGAAGATTACTAGACTTGCAGTCAACCAGTCAATGTGCCTGTGATTTGAGCTACCACGAGAGATTTATATTTTTACTTCCGCTATATTTGTGTAAAGACTATGTGTTAAATATTGTGATGTAATAACATTTGTGATGATACTTCCGTTATAATTTGTTAACTTATGTGTGATTGATCTCTGGGCACACATAAGAGTATGCATTCCATTTGGTCTTTAAATGGGTGTGACAAAGATCAACACTAAGTCATCCTTAACAAGGGAATAGATGCATAATGATAGTATTTGCATATTGTGAATAGGACAACAAGGATAATCCCATGCTATACTTGCCTTGCTCAAACTGGTCCTGAAGATCTTGCTCGTAGAATGACTCTTGATCCCCAACGAATTGCTCATCGTCTATACTCGATCAACAACAGCAACATCACACATCCAGAGGCAATCATGCATAAACAAACAAGACTATAATTAGAACAGTACACCAACAGTAAGAAAATAAGATAAAAAGTCTTTAAAACGAATCTACAACTCGCTAGGATCACACAGACGCAAAGATCACGAAAAACGGAGCTAAAACGACGAAGTTATGAAATTACGAAGATTTCCTATAGAAAAATAATTACTTTAATGTTAACTCGAAAATAAATTATCTCAAACCTACTGTACAGTACTACCAACATGTAGAGCTCACAAATATGAACCTAACGCAATTTGAACGGGTCAAATCGGAGTTAAAACAGAGATTCTACGCACAAATTAAAATAATGGCAATTCTGTAAATAAGTGAAAACGTATTTTCTGAAGTTACGCGATCAAAATACGCTTTACGGAAAAGAAAACGTAAACTGAGAATGCGCTTTGGACTGTGGGTTAAGAACTCAAATGTTTCAGGGGCTCTTTAGCAAAACGTCCGGCCGAACCGGTATCAACGAATAACATCCGTCCGATTCAAAACGGACGATCCAGATTGGATCAGGGGTGAGGCCGGCGGCGCTCCGGCCGGATTCAACCCGACGGTGGCGCCATGGCCGGAGTAGCCCAACTTGCGCTACAGTGGACGAAAACGCGAACGGAGAGCTCCTACGGGTAGATAGCTTCAACGCGATCTCACCTAGGGCAAAACCGAGGCCGAGGATGAAGCAAGAAGAACGTGCGGCTCGAAAAGGCGGGCGGCTATGGCGGTGCGTCGGGCATGGCCACCACGGGGCGATGGAGCTGTGATTTGCGGGTGGATGTGAGGCGGGGAGGTGCGGCGACCTCGTTTTTATAGCCCGGAGGCGGCACTAAAGATGGAAAGGGGGAGATTCGGGAGATGGAATCGGATTGGTGAAGTTTGGAAACTCCCGATGCTGGTGGCTTGAGGAAGACGGCAACCCCGACGCGTGGGCCCGCGGCTCCAGTGACAGACAGCAGGGAAGAGCGCGGGCGCGTAAGCTGGGCCGGCGGCCGCGGCTTGCTGGGCTCGGCCCAAGAGAAAAGCGGGCGCGGGAGGGGAAGGTGGGCCGCGCACGCTGGGGGAAAAAGCGGGGGCGCTGGCAGGTTTAGCTGGGCTGCGCCGAATCCGAGAAGAAAAATAGAATCCCTTTTCTTTTTCCTTTTGCAATAATTCAAAGCATTTTCCAAATAGATTTTGAATTTCTCTTTTGTATTTTCAAAAGGTGCACACAATACAAAATGTTATGCAGCAGCATGAATGCTCAATCATGTTTGTACCCTTATATCTGATTTTAAATTAAAAAATTATTATTATAAGTTTGTATGCCCACAAAAATACATAAAAAACATATTTTTCCTATTTTTAATTCTTTCAAAATTTTAGGGTGTTACATTGTGTTTTTGTATTGCTTGGTTTTGACCAAAGATCAAAATGAATTCAAGTTGTTCTTTCAAAATGCGTTTAGGTCGATTTTCCTTTCTCGATATACATATTTCATTTTTCTACAATCAAATTTCTTGTTTCTCATCTATCAATCAACCTCTACTAACTTCTCAGGATTTTTTCGGCTTTTTATGTAGCTTGTTTCCACTTATCTATGAGCATAATCTAATTTTTAGATGCTCTAAAATATCTTATCATGAGCTCCAAATACTTTATTTGGGTTCTGTTTCATAATGTCTCTAGAAAATTTCCCAGAATTTTTGGAGTTTTCGGAGTATTTTTCACGGCTTAAATAATAATTCTAGACTTTTCTAGAATTATTTTATCCACAAAAATAATTAATTCCAAAAATAAAAAAATTCTCGTTTTTTTCAATGCTCAAAGCCCATGTGCAATAATCCTAATAAATCTCAAAGGCCCATACATTTATTTACTAATGGGCTTTAATAATTAATTAGGCCTATTAGTAAAGACGGAGGGTACAACATCAATTACTACCATATTGCTAGTTGATGTGAAGGTGAGGAGTTTTCTCCAAATAAATATGTACCTACCCCATGGGTAAAGCACACCAAAACTACCGTAAGGGGAGCCCCTAGTTTGGAAAATCCCTCGTGTAGTAAATTATATTTTCTCCTCCTTCTCTTGCCGCTGTCCGACGAAGCCACCAGGCTGCCTAGCACAAGCTAAAACTTCCACCATGATTGCTCGTGAGCATACGTTCTACTCCAAGAAGAAGAAGAGGTATTTACTTGAATTCCACCGTCTAGATCACATTAAAAACCAGATTTTGATTTATTTTCGAAATTAAAATTCTAGGTATTTACAAAACTACCACTATCTTGTTTAGGCCATATCTTCTACGTTTTAACTCCATTTTGACCCGTTCAAATTGCGTAAGATTTGTAATTTCATAATCTACATGTTAGTGCTACTGTTGGTTAGGTTTTCCACCTTTAAGATTCGATGTTAGATTTAATCTATTGTTTTACTAAAGAAAATCTCGTTTAATTCATAACTTATTTGTTTTAATTCCGATTTAGTTCGTTCGAATTGCAATGGATTTATAACAACATGAACTATGTATTAGTATTAATGTTTTCTTTATCAAAACCTCTGGAATTTCATAGTTTAGATCTAACTTGATTAATAACTGTGCAACTGGATTTATAAATAAAATATTATTGATTTCTCCTTTAGTTTTCTAAATTTAAATGTAATTTAGCCTAAGTCACTTTTGAATATTTATAAAAAGTATTTTATCCTATATATATGATTTTATATAGTTAAAACAAATTAGACCTATAATTTTCTATTTTATAGAACAAAATCTTTCGGTAGATGTATCTTTTCAACCATAGCTTCGATTAGCGTGCTTTTCGCATCTATGTGTTCGTAGCAACGTGTAGAATCTCTTTAAAACCTTTTCACTTATTATTTCATATGTTTGGTGTACTGTTCTAATTTAGATCTATTGTTTGCTTCGTGTATGATTGTATGGACACTTGTGTGGTGCTTTATAATCATGTCCAGTCAGTGAGATTTACGTGGTGATCAAGAAGCTATTAATTGAATATTTGGATCTGAGAAAGGATCTTGATTTAAGGCAAGTATAGCATGGGACCATCCTTGTTATCCTATTCACTATAATCATAATACATATGCATGTGTCCTCCTTAATGACCTATAGATTATAAAGTAGGCTTTGATATCCTGATTCCTTATCACCTATGGGTTTTGCATTGGGTAGCTATTGCTAGAGCTTAATAATAAACAATGATCTTGTAATATGACTAATGAATTGTGCAATCATCCATTAAGATGATTTAATTACTGTTAAAGGGTGCTAGAGCATTATGTTGTTTTTATGTTGCTCTAGTTTCTCTCCGTAAGGACTTATCTGTAAGTGATAACCGGGATTGACAGTACAACTGTGATGGCTATATGGCTCTGGCTCTAGTTGTTTAAGAGACCTTTTCTAGCTTGTTAGTGGTTACCGAAAGGCGCAAGAGGGATCATATCTAGTATGGTCTTGGCTTGCCAAGGTGGGTGCAGTCTTTTGTAAGTCGCCCCTTGGAGGGAGGTTCATGCTTTCCAATTGAGAATCCTTAGCGGCCCTAACTTGTTAGATGAACTTTTAAATGGCTTTATATGATTTCTGGTGTTTTGGGAATGGCCTCCCCAAGCATTTGGAAGTCATGACTCACAGTGAAAGTGTACACCTCTGCGTAGAGTTAAAAACTAGTATACTAGCCGTGCCCACGAACACGGGCGGCCTTGGGGATTCTTACAAAATAAATGTTCACTATTGTTATATCATGCTTATTATGGTTGATATTATTATGCTTATGTTAATTGCTATTTCATTATTCTTATTACAATTGATCATTGGTTTATAATGGGAATTTGGTTATCTTATTGCTACTCAATTTGCTAAGCAAATGATGAATAAAAGCTAAATGCAGTAAACCAGCGCCTAACCTCTTGAGCCTCATGAACCCCATGATATATTTGCGGAGTTTGACATGGACTCACTCTTGCTACTTTCCCCCACACCTCAGGAGAAGTTTAGACTTGTGGTCAACCAGTTAGTTTGTTCCTAGAGTGAAGTCTACACCTAGTGTTTGGAGTTGTCTTTTCGCTGTGTTGCTCTCTAAGGTATATTTTATACTATTGAGTTATGTATATTAAGCATTTGTCTCTTGGTATTACACTTATCTGCGGCTATATGTGAGATTTGACTCCTTTATTCCACATATAGTGTATATCTGGTTTTGTTCTTAAAACTGGGTGTGACAGAGTGGTATCAGAGCAATGCTGACTGTAGGACGCAAGCCTAGTAGAAACTGATTGTTATAAGGTCTAAGAGTTGCCACTAAAATCCTTGTTCTATAGACCTTGGTATTTTTTTCTATACTATACACCTTGTTGCTTATTTTAAAAAAAATCTTATGCTCATCCTATTCCTTGGTTTGATATTCTTTTAGAATCTCATCTTACCACCTTCTTGCGATATTGAAAGAGAAACATTAGGATCTTTGCCTTTAATATGAAGATAACGATAGTAATCGTAGGTTGAGTCAATGTGTGATGTGTGAACCAATGTGTTAGTTAGATTGTCATTATACTTGTGCTTGTTTTGGATCTTTGCAGTGACTGCAGTGATTTTGTGGAGTATGTTCACAAATTCATTTAGTTTATAGGCCTAAGGCATAAGGACTAATGAAATATATAGTTGGGTTGATCTATATCGTTCCCTCAGTTTTGTCTTTTCTGGAGCAGTCTGCCTTCTCTTTTATGCTCAAAATTAATAGTTCAGCGAAGAGCTCTGAAATTTTTATGAGAGTAATTAGACTCACATATCTTTCCAATGCCTCTGGAATCACCTTTATTGCCATTACAGTTTGGGGGATACAAAAATCACAAGACGATGCAACTGTGCTGTCTGAAACCTGGAATAGAATCTGTTATGTGTTGTTTTCGGTCAAGTTAGCTGCAGAATCTGGAAACGTCTTCTATAAGTAAGTTGTAGAGAATTTGATAAGCTTTCCAAAGGTATAAGGTGAAACTTAATTGAATTAACAGAACTGGAGATATGGATGTTTTACTGTGCTGCTGTTTTTTTTCTGCTCGTGAGGAATTTCGAAGTACTTGTTGTTGTTTAGGCATATAAGTTTTTATTGGAGATCAGAAGGTCATCATGATAGTAAACTCACTTAGATGAAGGTCCAGGCTACTCTTTTATCCCCCTAGTTTCTCTTTTCTTAAGGGGGGTAGCCAAAGTTAAAGAAGTTGCAAGGATCAGTGCCTTGTTGGATCATCTACGAGAAGGTCAGGAACATACTCAGTACAAGTTGGCGATTATAACATAGGGAGGTGGTGTTGGAAATCTATAGTTGGTTCCATGGGAACTTAGAAGACATCACTACCACTTCAAGTATGGCTAGTAAGTTTTAGGTGAAGGAAGTCTTCTACTTGGATAGGTATTCCCTTGTGGTGGAGTTATTATGTAGAAGAGCTTAAGAGAGTTGAATGTGTGGGATGCTCTTAAGGCTATAAGAGTGACATTTACGTGGATCACAAGAATCTGAAGAGCATCCTCACTAAGTTGGTTTCAGTTGCGGTATCATTGTCGGTTTGATCCTGATCAAGACCTTTCTAACTTGCAAAAGTGTTATCGTTTGGAGAAGAAGTCATTGCCGATGACTATAGCAACGGACAATTATGCTAAGAAGATTCGAACGACATCATGGGTGTCTCGGAAATAGTTGAGCAAGCTCCTCGGAATAAGATGATCAAAGTATGTTGAAATGCAGGAGTGACACTGAGAGGATGAGGCTTCTTGAATCAAGTAAAGAAGATCTATAGTCAGAGTTTCCATATATCTTGGATCACTATCTTCCGAATCTCGGGACGAGATTCATCTTAAGGGGGTAGAATTGTAACACCCTAAAATTTGCTTCTTTGGAAATAGAGCTAAAATGAGTTAATTTTGAATTTTTGTGCTCATAAAAACATAGGGAAATAATATTTTTCACTAAATTAAAATTTATCATAAGGTTTAGCAACTTGTTGATGCATTCATGCTGATGCATTTGTGTTTTTGTATTGCTTGGTTTTGACCAAAGATCAAAATGAATTCAAGTTGTTCTTTCAAAATGCGTTTAGATCGATTTTCTTTTCCCGATATACATATATCATTTTTCTACAATCAAATTTCTTGTTTCTCATCTGTCAATCAACCTCTACTAACTTTTCAGGAATTTTTTTTGGCTTTTTATGTAGCTTGTTTCCACTTATCTATGAGCATAATCTAATTTTTAGATGCTCTAAAATATCTTATCATGAGCTCCAAATACTTTATTTGGGTTCCTCATATTTCATAATGTCTCTGGAAAATTTCCCCGAATTTTTGGAGTTTTTGGAGTATTTTTCGCGGCTTAAATAATAATTCTGGACTTTTCTAGAATTATTTTATCGACGGAAATAATTAATTCCGAAAATAATAAATTTCTCATTTTTTTCAATGCTCAAAGCCCATGTGCAATAATCCTAATAAATCTCAAAGGTCCATACATTTATTTACTAATGAGCTTTAATAATTAATTAGGCCTATTAGTAAAGACGGAGGGTGCAACATCAATTAGTACCATATTGCTAGTTGATGCGAAGGCGAGGAGTTTTCTCCAAATAAATATGTACCTACCCCATGGGTAAAGCACTCCAAAACTACCGTAAGGGGAGCCCCTAGTTTGGGAAATCCCTCGTGTAGTAAATTATATTTTCTCCTCCTTCTCTTGCCGCTGTCCGACGAAGCCACCAGGCTGCCTAGCACAAGCTGAAACTTCCACCATGATTGCTCATGAGCATATGTTCTACTCTAAGAAGAAGAAGAGGTATTTACTTGAATTCCACCATCTAGATCACATTAAAAACCAGATTTTGATTTAGTTTCGAAATTAAAATTCTAGCTATTTACAAAACTGCCACTATCTTGTTTAGGCCATATTCTACGTTTTAACTCCATTTTGACTAGTTCAAATTGCGTAAGATTTGTAATTTCATAATCTACATGTTAGTGCTACTGTTTGTCACACTCTAAAATTTCTGATTTTGGGTTGTGAATAGAAAACACTAAATAAAACAAAATGGTTTAAATATTTGTTTAAGACTTGACAAGACTAATTTAAGTTTTAGCAAATTTGGTACAGAAAATTGTGGTATTTCAAACTTTTACAAATTAATTTAGTGGTCTCTTGCCTGTGTAATGTTTGCTTGTTGCGTGACTATGTGTTGTGATTGTGAAAAGTTTTAAAGCGTGTTTAGTATGTCTTTTATTCGTTATCCGTCATGTCTCTGTCTTTTTCTACAATCAAATTTGCGCTTTGTTGGTCCTAATCTTTTCATTCTAAGTTTCTCCAAAATCCTTTTCTTCCACTCGAAATCACTCATTTCATTTCATCATCCATCAGGGTATCTCTGAAATATTCCCGGGAATTATTCGGGCTTTGTCGGGAACCTTTTCCTATTTTTAGGAAAATAATCTATTTTTAGATGCTCCAAATTATATTATCATGAGCTCCAAATACTTTATTTGGGTTCCTCATGTTCCATAATGTCTCTAGAAAATTCCCTCGAATTTTTAGAGCTTTCGGAGTATTTTTCGCGGCTTAAATAATAAATATCTTATTTTCCACCAAAGCATGTGTGCAATAATCCTAAATGCCCATTCATTTATTTACTAATGGGCTTTAATAATTAATTAGGCCTATTAGTAAAGATAGACGGTGCAACATCAATTAGCACCATATCGCTAGTTGACATGGAGGTGGAGAGTTTTCCTCCCTATATATACATACCTACCCCTTGGGCAAAGCACACCAAAACTACCGTAAGATGAGCCCCTAGTTTGGGAAATCTCTCGTGTAGTAAATTAGAATTTTCTCCGTTCTTATCGCGAGCCGCCGTTCGTAGCTCCCTCCACCCCTTGCCGAAGTTCTGCATCTACAGCTTGCGTTCCGGCAAACTTCCGACGAAGGTCCGGCGAGCTTTTCCGACCACCTCGGATATCTCCGGCGAATTCCGTTTCCACTCCGAGGCTTGTCTCGTCATCCTCTTCACCAGCACACCTTTCGTTTCACGAATCCGTCGTCCGTTCATCGATTCCCTAATACTTCTCTTTTATTCCGGCGAGGTGCTTCCATGAACGACGCCATCTTCTTCTTTGTTTCCGGCCACCTTGACCCCGTGCGCCATCACTGCAGCCTCACTCGCATGAGATCCAGGCCCCAGACCTGCACCGCCCTTGGCACGCCGCTGCAGCAGGAGGCCGCTGCAGCCTTGTCACGCACAGGCGTGTGTGCGTTTTCCCGCCAGTCATGTGCCCCGGACGCGGACCCCAGGCCTAGTGTCGCGCTGCTGCAGGCCAGCACCCGGCGCCCCTCCAGTGGCCAAGCCCCTGCCCTTCTTCCCCCTGCGCACGAGCAACAGGCCATATCATGGTCACGATATCCGTACAGGCACCAGCAGTCTAAGGTACAAGATGATGATATTTACAGAATTGCCATTGAAGTTTAAATGTCCGTTGTTTCTTCGTTCTAGCTCCGATTCGAGTCATTCAAGTAATGCTAATGTTTGTCATGTATTATAATTATGAATTTATCAATTTAAAATACAATTTGATTAGTATTAATTTAATATCTTTTAATTAAAAGTGACAAAGGTTTATAATTCCGTTTTGATGCTTTGTGATTGTGGTGATGTAAGCGACATATTAGCAACACTGTTTTTTATGTCACGTGTTTTTCTATATATCACTAAATATTATATTGATTAATATGTTTGTACTAGCTTTATAATTAAAAGCAATTTAGACTATATAACCACGGTTTCATAAATAAATATTAATTTAATTCATGTTAACATGTGTGTTTATGATTATAATTTAGTTAGTATAAATGTTTTTTATGTCACTTGACCACAAATTTATTAACTTGAATGCTAATTAGATTAATGTTTATTTAATAGCTTTCCAACTAAAAGCGATCTAAGTTTAACTCCGTTTTGGTTGTGGTACAACTGTGCTGACTATAAGTTACATGTTAGTAGGAACTTTTAACATGTCTCACATCTCTAAATTTTGTAAGTTAAATATTAATTAGATTAATGATTACACAAACTGGTTTCCAAATAAAAACAACATAGGAGAATATGGATCTTTTTATAATTACTTGCCAACTGAAATATTTATTTTTTTATAAATTGTCTAGTTTAAACATGATTCGGATAAAGCCAGTTTAGAATGCAATTTCATTAATATTTATTCCTTGCCTTTTTGAATTACAACTTAGGTTTACAATTTTGGTCTTACATAAACAAATGTTAACTTGGACGATAGCAATTTGAATATTTCTTTACTAGTTATAACTTGGTTAGTACCAAAATTAATGTCTCTTTATTAATTATAATTTGTTTCTATAATTCTAAAACTAGTTATATGCTCACTTGTTTACTTTCTTTTCATAAAAGAAATGTGTTTGCTTATATGTTTATGAATAATATATGGCTAGATTTAACTTGGTATTTTAATAAATCGCGTCAGTCCTTTGTAATTAAGTATGAATGACTTATCTAATAGAAACTTAAATATGTTTTAAATTATGATTTCCTTAGCTCAAGCATGTTATATATATCATAAACTCATCTTAGTGTTCACTAGGTACATTGTTTAGCAAGTTAAAGTTTAACTAGTATAAATGATGTCAAACTGTGTATGAATAAATGCGATCTGCTTCAACACACATCATGTACAAATTGAATAGATGTTCTCATATGTTCTTTTATTTTGAAAGGTTAAAGTTTACTTTGATTGAATGATACATGCATGTTAATATTTAAAATATGATAATGACTAATCTGAATTTGTAGTTTCTCGTGATTTTATTTAACTAAAATATCCTCTAGTTGATTGTTTTCTTTTATAGTATAGAACTCCCGATAGTCGTTTCTTTTTAACGATAGTTTTGTTATTGGTGTGACCGTAGTAGCTAGATCTCTTTTAGCACGCTGTTTTCAAGTTTTTACTTGATTGGTGTATTGTTCTTAGTCTACCTTATTTGCTTGTATGTGTGCTCGACTCGCTTGGTGCTTGCTATGAGTAGAAGAAACATGGTTCGTTAGCACTGAAGATGGGAAGCTAAGGACCGACAAGTATAACAGAAGCTGAAGATCAGAGACAGAGGCTGAAGATTTCTCAGTAGCTAACTTTGGAAGAAAGGCAAGTATAACATGGGACTATTCTTGTTGTCCTATTCACTGAAATTATCATACATATGCATGTATCCTCCTTGACAACCATAGAGATTATAACTTAGCTATTGATATCTTGTTTCCTTGTCATCTATGGGACTTTGCATTGGGTAGCTTTAGCTGGCACTGAACATAAGCTTTGATGTTGTAATATGATTAATGGAATATGCAACAACACTAAAAGATGACTTTTTGATTACTGTTTAAAGAGGGCTAGAGCATGGGGTTAATTTTGGTGCTCTAGTTTCTCTCCATAAGGACTCATCTGTGGACGAACATCCGGGATTTACAGTACAACTGTGAGGGCTATATGGCTCTGGCTTTAGCTCAGTATGAGGACCTTTTCTAGCTTGTTAGAGGTTACCCTTGTGGCGCAAATAGGGAAAAGCAGACTGAGGATCTCTGGGACTGGTTGTATCACACAGACTGACTTCTGAAACCTAGCGGCCCTAACTTGTTCGACGAACCTTTGAAAGGCTTCATAGTGTTTCCCTGCCTGCTCACCTTGGAAGTGTTTTGGGAGTCGCGATCCCGGGTATATGGGTAATCACGACTCACAGTGAAAGTGTACACCTCTGCGCAGAGTTTAATAAACTGGTATACTAGCCGTTCTCACGGATACGAGCGGCCTTGGACCTTCACAGAATAGATGAACATTTATTGGTTTAATATGTGTTTTGCTATTCGTTATTCATATTTACATTGATCATATGTTTATTGTGGGATTAATGCAACCTTGATGCTACTTATGTAATAAAATTGTGACAATTAAAAGCTAAGTGCAGTCAAACCAGTGTCTAGCCTTTTGAGCCTCATGAACCCTGTGTTATACTTGTTGAGTTCGACATGGACTCACTCTTGCTATTTCCACCACACTCCAGTGTGTAGTAAGGTGCTACTTAGAAGAAGGATGAAGGTGTAGTGGAGTTTTTAGAAGTCTTTCAGAAGTGCTTGCCATATGGAGCCACCAGTCAGTCGTCCCTGAGAAGAATGGAGCCTGAAGTTTAGTCACCGTTCCGTGATACTCTGATGTAAGTATTAATATAGCTATGTATACGTTATATAATAATATTGTTTCTGATACTTTTTCATTCTGACATATGTGTGGACTTTCTGGGCACACATATGATTAGCCTGGTTTTGTTCTTTAGAAAACACTAGAATCTGTGTCACACCCGGTTTTCAACTACTTTAACTGCAGAATCTATGTCACACCCGGTTTTCTAAAGAACAAAACCAGGCTAATCATATGTGTGCCCAGGAAGTCCACACATATGTCAGAATGAAAAAGTATCAGAAACAATGTTATTATATAACGTATACATAGCTATATTAACACTTACATCAGAGTATCGCGGAACGATGACTAAACTTCAGGCTCCATTCTTTTCAGAGATGGCTGACTGGGGGCTCCGTATGCCAAACACTTCTGAAAGACTTCTGGAAACTCCACTACCTCTTTATCCTTCTTCTGAGCAGCACCTTACTACATACTGGAGTGTTAGGAAATAGCAAGGGTGAGTCCATGTCGAACTCAACAAGTATAACACAGGGTTCATGAGGCACAAAAGGCTAGACACTGTTTGACTGCGTTTAGCTTTTAGTCATCATATAATTAGCAATTGAGTAGCATCAAGGTAATCCAAATCCCATTAATGAATCAATGATCAATTGTAATAAGGATAATGAATAGCATTAACATGAGCATAATAATAATCAACAGTAATTAAGTATGATATAACAATTGTGATCATCTATCTGTAAATGTTCCAAGGCCGCTCGTATCCGTGAGCACGGCTAGTATATTAGTTTTTAACTCTGCGCAGAGGTGTACACTTTCACTGTGAGTCATAACTTCCAAATGCATGGGTTCGCGACTCCCCAAAACACTAGAATTCATATAAAGCCACTTAAAGGTTTGTCTAACAAGTTAGGGCCATTAGATTCACTCGACGGGCAGATGTAGGAACCCCCCTTTTCAAATGGCACACTTCCTTCTCGGCTATACTCATTAACTAGAGGTTGTCCTACACCCAACGTGGCAAGCCGTTCTTACGCCATTTAAGGTAACCACTAACAAGCTAGAAAAGGTCCTTTAAGCAACTAAAGCCAGAGCCATATAGCCCTCACAGATGTACTGTATATCCCGGATGATCACGTACAGATAAGTCCTTATGGAGAGAAACCAGAGCATCAAAATAACCCACATGCTCTAGCCCCCTTTTCAACAGCAAATAAAATCATCATTAAAGGTTGATTGCTTAATCCATTAATCAAAATTACAAGATCATTGTTCATGATTAAGCACTAGCAATAGCTAGCCAAATGCATCCCCAAGGTTGACAAGGAATCAAGATAACAATCACTAAGTTATAATCTCTAAGGTTGTCAAGGTCGACACATGCATATGATATTGATTATAGTGAATAGGTAACAAGGATAGTCCCATGTTATACTTGCCTTGATCAAAGCTTTCCTGATGATACTGTTGGTTTGGCTCAAAATAATACTCCTGATTATCAAGAAACTGCGCACCGTCTATACTCGATCATCAAGCATCAACGCACAATCATCCGAGCAATCATACACGAAGCAAACAAAGAGACATAATTAAAACAGTACACCAACAGTAGCAAAACAGTATAAAAAGTTTGTAAAACTCTTCTACACGTTACTACGATCACACAGACGTAAAGATCACGAAATTCGGATTTAAAACGTGAAAATTATGAATTTTCTAAGATTTCCTATAGATAAATAATTACTTTAATATAAACTTGAAAATTAAATTTCCCAAACTTACTGTACAGCTATACTAACATGTAGAGCTCACAAATACAAACCTAACGCAACTTGAACGGGTCAAATCGGAGTTAAAACGGAGATTTTATGATCAAAATAAGATTAGTGGCAAAACTGTAAATAGTATCATCTTCTACCTTGGGCTTGAAGGAGCTCCGATCAGCCATGGTAGAACCTCGCTGGAGAGAAGCAAGATGAGATGGGAACTTGATGAAACGGCGATGGATTCGCGCAAACGGATATACCATGGTGTAGAGAACGACGAGGGCTGCCTCTTGGTGGTGGTGGCTGGCGTCGGGATGCGACGGTTTGGCTGGAAAAGCTCGTCGGAGAGTTCGCCAGAACGTAAATTGTAGATGTAGAACTTCGGCGAGAGGTGGAGAGAGCTACGTGTGGCGGCTCATGATAAAGGTTGTACTTCTGAAATCAGGGCGTCGAGGGCTACGCCGGCATATATATAGTCGTAGGGTTTGGAAACTTTTCAGATTTTCTTAATTTCGGGATTATTTTAATTCTGTGAATAAAATAATTTTAGAAAATCTAAAATTACCTTTTTGACCGTGAAAAATAGCCCGGAGCTCAGAAAAATCACGGAAAAAATCCTGGAGACTCTTGGAAAGATAAGGAACTCAACTAAATGAGTTTGAGCTCATGAAAAGATGGATGAAGAGATCAAGGAAAAAGATTAAGCTCACGAAAATTGAAATTTTAAATCTAGAAAATACCAAAAAAATTTCCGGTGAGAAGTAAACGTCATCCTATGGTATTTTGAAAATAATAGCACTCACCAACACCAAAGACAAGCATCACACAACACACCACATTATCTAATTAATATGAAAAAAAATTAAAACCACAATTTTCTATATTTAAATTAGCAGCAACTTAACTTATCTAATAAATTTATTCACACATTGAAATCATTTATTTTATTTAGTGTTTTTCATGCACAATCCAAAATAGGAAATTTTGGGTATGACAATCTGGAGAAGTGTTCTATAAGAAAGTTGTAGTAAATTTGATAAGCTTTCTAACGGTATAAGCTACAACATCATCGGATTCGTAACACTCGAGTTATAACTATATTTCTGCGCTGCCATTTTTCTACTCACGAGGAAGTGCAGGTTACTTGTTCTTGCATATGCTCATGAATCTCTTTGGGATGCCAGAAGGGAACGATGGTAGTCATCACTCAGAAACAAATGCAAGCTATCCTTTGGTGTTCTCTAGTTGATCTCTTCTTAAGGGGGGTTTGCCAAACTAAAAACGATACAAGATGGAGGATTTATACGTTCTATTTCGTCACCTGGAAGCATCAGCTATCTACATGGTTGTAAAGTCACTATCAAGCGCACGTATCTTTTCTTAGGGTTGGTAACTTGTTAGAACCATTGACAAGGATCGTAAGGGTGTAAAGGACACCTTTACAAAGTTGGTTTTGAGCTTGTGGCATCATCATTGGATAAGAATTGATCAGAGAAGAGTGAAGACTTGCAGATCAACTTTATTTTTTTCCCTAGTCTCTTTAAATCTCAGGACGAGATTCCTGTTAAGTGTGGTAGAATTGTCACACCCCAAAATTTCTGATTTTGGGTTGTGAATAGAAAACACTAAATAAAACAAATGGTTTAAATATTTGTTTAAGACTTGACAAGACTAATTTAAGTTTTAGCAAATTTAGTATAGAAAATTGTGGTATTTCAAACTTTTCCAAATTAATTTAATGGTCTCTTGTCTGATGTAATGTTTGCTTGTTGCATGACTATGTGTTGTGATTGTGAAAAGTTTTAAAGCGTGTTTAGTATGTCTTTTATTAGTTATCCGTCTTGTCTCTGTCTTTTTCTACAATCAAATTTATGCTTTCTCGGTCCTAATCTTTTCATTCTGAGTTTCTCCAAAATCCCTTTCTTCCACTCGAAATCACTCATTTCATTTCATCATCCATCAGGGTATCTCTGAAATATTCCCGGGAATTATTCGGGCTTTGTCGGGAATCTTTTCCTATTTTTTAGGAGAATAATCTATTTTTTAGATACTCCAAATTATATTATCACGAGCTCCAAATACTTTATTTGGGTTCCTCATGTTCCATAATGTCTCTAGAAAATTTCCTCGAATTTTCGGAGCTTTCAGAGTATTTTTCGCGGCTTAAATAATAAATATCTCATTTTCCACCAAACCCTGTGTGCAATAATCCTAAATGCCCATTCATTTATTTACTAATGGGCTTTAATAATTAATTAGTTCTATTAGTAAAGATGGAGGGTGCAACGTCAATTAGCACCATATCGCTAGTTGACATGGAGGTGGAGAGTTTTCCTCCCTATATATACATACCTACCCCTTGGGCAAAGCACACCAAAACTACCGTAAGAGGAGCCCCTAGTTTGGGAAATCTCTCATGTAGTAAATTAGAATTTTATCCCTTCTTATCATGAGCCGCCACTCGTAGCTCCCTCCACCCCTCGCTGAAGTTCTGCATCTACAGCTTGCGTTCCGGCGAACTTCCGACGAAGGTCCGACGAGCTTTTCCGACCACCTCGGACATCTCCGGCGAATTCCGTTTCCACTCCGAGGTTTGTCTCGTCATCCTCTTCACCGGCACACCGTTCGTTTCGCGAATCCGTCGTCCGTTCATCGATTCCCTAATACTTCTCTTATATTCCGACGAGGTGCTTCCATGAATGACGCCATCTTCTTCTTCGTTTCCGGCCACCTTGACCCCGTGCGCCATCACTGTAGCCTCAATCGCACGAGACCCAGGCCCCAGACCTGTGCCGCCCTTGGCACGCCACTGCGGTAGGAGGCCGCTGCCGCCTTGTCACGCACAGGCGTGTGTGCGTTTTCCCGCCGGTCATGTGCCCCGGTTGCGGACCCAAGGCCTAGTGTCGCGTTGCTGCAGGCCAGCGCCCGGCGCTCCTCCAGTGGCCGAGCCCCTGCCCTTCTTCCCCCTGCACATGAGCAATAGGCCATATCATGGTCACGACGTCCGTACAGACACCAGCAGTCCAAGGTACAAGATGATGATATTTACAAAATTGTCATTGAAGTTTAAATGTCCGTTGTTTCTTCGTTCTAGCTCCGATTCGAATCATTCAAGTCACGTTGGATTTGTGTCGTCGCGCTCTACACAGTAATGCTAATGTTTGTCATGTATTATAATTATGAATTTATCAATTTAAAATACAATTTGATTAGTATTAATTTAATAGCTTTTAATTAAAAGTGACAAAGGTTTATAATTCCGTTTTGATGCTTTGTGATCGTGGTGATGTAAGCGACATATTAGCAACACTATTTTTTTTATGCCACGTGTTTTTCTATATATCGCTAAATATTATATTGATTAATATGTTTGTACTAGCTTTATAATTAAAAGCAATTTAGACTATATAACAACGGTTTCATAAATAAATATTAATTTAATTCATGTTAACATGTGTGTTTATGATTATAATTTAGTTAGTATCAATGTTTTTCATGTCACTTGACCACGAATTTATTACCTTGAATGCTAATTAGATTTGTAACACCCGAAAAATTGCTTATTTGGCAATAGAGCTAAAATGATTTAATTATGTATTTTTGTGCTCATGAAAACATAGAAAAATAAAAATTTTCGTTAAATTAAAATTCATCTTAGGATGTAGCAACATTGTTGTGCATACATGCTAATGCATTGTGTTTTTTGTATTGTTTGGTTTTGACCAAGGTACAAAATCAATTCAAACTGTTTTTATTAAAATACGTTTAGTAGGTAATTATCCTTCTTTGCTATACCTTTATCCTTTTTCTGCAATCAAATTCCATGTTTCTCAGCTCAAGTTTTCGTTTGGAGCCTCTCAAAATCTTTTCTTTGTAACCTGAATCACTCCTTTCAGTTTCTCGTCCATCAATCAATCTCTACTAACTTCTCAGGAATTTTTCTGGCTTTTTATGTAGCTTGTTTCCACTTATCTGTGAGCATAATCTAATTTTTAGATGCTCTAAAATATTTTATCATGAGCTCCAAATACTTTATTTGGGTTCCTCATGTTCCATAATGTCTCTGGAAAATTTCCCTGAATTTTCGGAGCTTTCGGAGTATTTTTCGCGGCTTAAATAATAATTCTGGACTTTTCTGGAATTATTTTATCCACGAAATTAATTAATTCCGAAAATAATAAATATCTTATTTTCCACCAAAGCCCGTGTGCAATAATCCTAAATGCCTATTCATTTATTTACTAATGGGCTTTAATAATTAATTAGGCCTATTAGTAAAGATGGAGGGTGCAACGTCAATTAGCACCATATCGCTAGTTGACGTGAAGGTGGAGAGTCTTCCTCCCTATATATATGTCCGGCCTGCCTGCTAGCCCTGTTTTCCGCCGCTGTCGCCGCCCGCCGCCGCTGTTGTCGCCCGCCGCCGCTGTTGCCGCTGCCGCCGCTATGCCGCCGCTATGCCGCCGCTATGCCGCCGCTATGCCGCCACTATGCCGCCGCTATGCCGCCGCCGAGGACAGTTCCCACGCGTCCGCGCCGTCGCCACGGAGCCCAAGCCGTCCACCTCCACCTCCTCCTCTTGCGGCAGGAGCAGCGCTCCTTCGATCGGTGGCAACCAAGATGGCCCGCGCACCGCCTCGCTTTCCGTCTGCCCTGGAGCGCCATGGCCGACTCCCAGCAAGTTCTAGATTCTCTACATCTACTGGTTCTATGCCGCAGCCAACCAACCTTAGGGGACCTCAAACTGATCTAAAGAAAGTTCGCAGTGGCAATGAGTGGGATCGGGGAGGAGTGCATCCAGGAGGACGGGCTCGAATCACATATGACAACCGACTGCTTCAAGCCAAGACGCAAGCAAGCTGGTCATGGCAAACAAGACGGCAAACTACTAAGCATACAAGTACATGTTTATGTGTGCCTCCGTTACTTACAAGCCAGGCCCTTGAAAGCACTCGACTATCCACAAGACTCAATGGAGCAGCATACATGGCGACACGTAACGATGTCCTGCTCAACAAGCAAGCCCGGACGGACGCATCGGCATCCCTTTCAGCTGCGACCATGCCGGCCACTTCAGCCGTCACGTTTCCTGGTGAGCGCACCACTCGGATGCATTAACAAATCCATATGAGCAATAAAATATGGCAATGTCATCGGTTCTTTTGATCTACTCTCGTGAGAAGGCCAGCAACTTGATGACATCACATGATGTCATGAGTATGATTTGTGGCCGTTTTTCTTTAGTAAAACAAATCCCGAAATACAATAGAAATACATATATACATACAATTTTGTTTAGGTCATATCTTCCATGTTTTAACTCCGATTTGACCCGTTCAAGTTGCGTTAGGTTCGTATTTGCGAGCTCTACATGTTAGTGTAGCTGTACAGTAGGTTTAGAAAATTTAATTTTCGAGTTTATATTAAAGTAATTATTTATCTATAGGAAATCTTAGAAAATTCATAACTTTCACGTTTTAAATCCGAATTTCGTGATCTTTACGTCTGTGTGATCGTAGTAACGTGTAGAATAGTTTTGTAAGCTTTCCTAAATGTTTTTCTACTGTTGGTGTACTGTTCTAATTGTATCATTTGTTTGCTTCGTGTATGTTTGCTCGGAATGTTTGTACGTTGATGCTTGGTGATCGATTTTAGACGGTGAACAGTACTACGACGATTAGGAGTATTATTTTGAGCCGGACCAGCAGTATCTATCGGAGAACTTTGATCAAGGCAAGTATAGCATGGGATCATCCTTGTTTCCTATTCACCTTTAATACACTTAATTCATGTGCATGTGTCTACCTTGTTACCACTAAGGATATCCTAGTTTTTGTATCTTGTACCTTGACACCCATGGGATATTGCATTGGGTAGTATTTATGCTAGTGCTCAAGATAAATAACCATGATCTGTAACTTGACTAATGGTATATGCAATAAACGTTTAAAAAAATGCTTTATAGCAACATGGCTCAAGGGGGCTAGAGCATGGGGTTATTTTTGGTGCTCTAGTTTCTCTCCTTAAGGACTTATCTGTAAGCGAACATCCGGGACTTACAGTACAACTGTGAGGGCTATATGGCTCTGGCTTTAGCTCAGTATGAGGACATTTTCTAGCTTGTTAGAGGTTACCCTTGTGGCGCAAATGGGGTAAAGCAGACTGTGGATCCCTGCGTGGTGTATCACACGGACTGACTTCTCAAACCTAGCGGCCCTAACTTGTTAGACGAACCTTTGAAAGGCTTCATAGTGAACCCTGCCTGCTCACCTTGGGAGTGTTTTGGGGATTGGCCGCCCCGGGCATATGGGTAATCACGACTCACAGTGAAAGTGTACAACCTCTGCAGAGTGTAAAACTGTTATAACAGTCGTGCTCACGGTCACGAGTGGCCTTGGACCCTTACAGAATAAATGATGAACACTGATGATAATGTTAATATTGATGATATTGATGCTCACTAATGATTATTGTTTCTTGCTATACATTATTCTCGTTTACACGATCATGAGGTTATTTGGGCTTATGTTAAACTTGTTGCTACTCAATTGCTAAAAGATGACTCACTAAAAGCTATTGCAGTAAACCCGTGTCAAACCTTTTTGAGCCTCATGAACCCCATGATATATTTGCTGAGTTCGACATGGACTCACTCTTGCTATTTCCCACACCCCAGGATAGTCTCTGGAGTTAATAGGCTTGTGATCAACCAGTTAGTTTGTTCCTGGAGTGAAGTTTACACCCGGTGTTCGGAGTTGTCTTTCCGCTGTGTTGCTCTCTAAGGTATATTTTATACTATTGAGTTATGTATATTAAGCATTTGCCTCTTGGTATTACACTTATCTGTGGCTATATGTGAGATTTGACTTCTTTATTTCACATATGGTGTATGTCTGGTTTTGTCCTTAAAACCGGGTGTGACAGAGTGGTATCGGAGCGAACGATAGCATCGTAAGTTGAGTCAATGATTGTGTTGTGCACCTTTATTGCTTGTTGAATTATCATTATGCTTTTGCTTGATTTGGAGCTTTGTAATGATTGCAATGATCTTGTGGAGTATTCCTACAATTTCATTTAGATATAGGATTAAGGCATAAGGATTAGTGGATAGATATAGTTGGGTTTTGGCTATCTTCTGTTTTCTCCCTATTCTGTTTTTTCGGAGTAATCTGTCTTCTTTGGCTTATACCTCTATTTACGGACTATAAAAAAATTATGGGAAAATTCTGGACAAAAGTAGACTTCTAGATCTTTCTCTGAACACAAGAACCACCTTCAAAGCTATTTTGGTTTGGGAGATACAAAAATCACAAGGCAATACAACTGCGCTGCCTGAACCCTGGAACAGTTTCTGTTGGGCATTGTGTTCGACTACCTTAACTACAGAATATGGGAAAGTGTTCTATACAAAAGTTGCAGAGGATTTCATAAGCTTTTCCACCATGTAAGGCGTGTCATCATATGAATTTTGGAACTCGAGATATAACTGTTGCAAGATGCCGCATCTGTGCTGCCAGACTTTCTGGACAGATTTCATGTCTCACTCTGAAACCATATTTTAAAATCGGAATCTGGGGAGGTGATCAATAACAAAGTTGTAGAGGATTTGATAAGATCTACAACGGTATAAGATATAATTTAATTGGATTAAAATAACATGAGTTATGACAGTTTTTCTGCACTGCTGTTTATCTACTCGCGAGGAATTTTAGATCACTTGTTCCTGCTTATATACATGAGAATCCTTGGGATATCAGGATGTCTTTATGATAGTACAAACTCACTCAAAAGAAAAAGGCAAGCTACTTTTGGTTCTCCCTACTGTATCTTTTCTTAAGGGGGTAGCCGAGTTAAAGAAGTTGCAAGTTGAAGGATTCCAACGTTCCAGTGCTTCACTTAATCGGTTAATGCTCACGATGGAGAAGTCACTATCGAGTATGGACATCTTTTCTCAGGGTTGATGACTGGTTGGATCGTTTACACGGAGCTCGAGTAATCATCAAGACGGGTCTTGGTCTTCGCTCTGATCTATCATCAATTGGGAGTCTAATCTTACTCAAGATAAGTTGGCATCGATATTGGACATCTACAATTGATTCCACGAAGGTTCAGAGGATGTTGACATTATGACTAGTTTAGCAAGTGAGCTGTGAGGGAAGAAAGTCCTCTATTTGGATAGTTATCTCTAGTGGTGAAGAAGAGCTCAAGAAAGTTGGTGATGGGGAATTCACCTAGGGATGTAAGAGTGACTCAGAGTTTCTTTTAAAAATGATGATATTTAGTTAGAAGTTGAAGGAAGGTTTATCCAAGACTCTTAATATATTGCTATTAGAAAAGATATTAAGTATCTTTGGACTTGTAAACCTTAGAAAAATTATAAAGGCATTGAAGAAGTAAAACTTATGAGTTAGATCTGCCAGATCAAGACAAGAGTGTCCCATCTATCGTGATGCACCATGTCAAGGTGAGGGATGTGTCCTTATGCAAGAAGGAAAATGTGATGGCTTGAGCATTAGGGATGCATGGGAAACATGAGTTGAACTACCTGACACAAGGAAGTGGAGATATCAGTTTATGCTCTGAAGGTTTTGGAGATATTATCCTATTGGACACAAGTGTGGTATTTACACGGTTTATAAGAGTGACACCTACATGGATTGTAAGAATATAAAGGACATCATTACTAGGTTGGGGTTGAGCTAGTGACATTGTCAATGGAACAAAATTGATTATATATGACTTCGAAAAGTGCTATCACTAGGAGGAGCAAAAGTCGTTGCCAATGTCTTTAGCAAAGGAGAGTTATGCTAAGAAGATTCAAATGACGTCATAGACTAAGAATTATGTTTAGGAGTTGAGCAACCCAACCTAAGCATATAGTTATTAATGTTATGAAGTTAGTGGTAATGCCTACATTGGAATAAGAGATTCACAAAGGTCTTTGGAAGACAAGAATAAAAAGGAGATAGTTATGACTATCATGGATGGAAAGGTACCAGGTTTTTAAATGGACAAACAAGGAACATTATGGTTTGGAAAGATAAGTGGCTTAACGGTTGGTGTTACATTAGAATTTATTGGCATACCTAATGTGTTCGAAATGCTATAGTTGGAGTAGCGATTGTGTTTACTTAAGGAGCAGACATCTTTGAACAATTCAAGGGTAAAGAAGAATCCTACCTATACAAAGTTCCCATGGAAGTGTTTGAAGTAGATACCCGGAGTAAAGTTATGAAGGTATGAAATAGGAGCTACTCAAGCAAGAGAAGATCTAAAGGCAAAGTATCCATCGCTCTTTGATCACCATCTTCCGAATCTCGAGGACGAGATTCATCTTAAGGGGGGTAGAATTGTAACACCCGAAAAAATTGCTTATTTGGCAATAGAGCTAAAATGATTTAATTATGTATTTTTGTGCTCATGAAAACATAGAAAAATAAAAATTTTCGTTAAATTAAAATTCATCTTAGGATGTAGCAACATTGTTGTGCATACATGCTAATGCATTGTGTTTTTTGTATTGTTTGGTTTTGACCAAGGTACAAAATCAATTCAAACTGTTTTTATTAAAATACGTTTAGTAGGTAATTATCCTTCTTTGCTATACCTTTATCCTTTTTCTGCAATCAAATTCCATGTTTCTCAGCTCAAGTTTTCGTTTGGAGCCTCTCAAAATCTTTTCTTTGTAACCTGAATCACTCCTTTCAGTTTCTCGTCCATCAATCAATCTCTACTAACTTCTCAGGAATTTTTCTGGCTTTTTATGTAGCTTGTTTCCACTTATCTGTGAGCATAATCTAATTTTTAGATGCTCTAAAATATTTTATCATGAGCTCCAAATACTTTATTTGGGTTCCTCATGTTCCATAATGTCTCTGGAAAATTTCCCTGAATTTTCGGAGCTTTCGGAGTATTTTTCGCGGCTTAAATAATAATTCTGGACTTTTCTGGAATTATTTTATCCACGAAATTAATTAATTCCGAAAATAATAAATATCTTATTTTCCACCAAAGCCCGTGTGCAATAATCCTAAATGCCTATTCATTTATTTACTAATGGGCTTTAATAATTAATTAGGCCTATTAGTAAAGATGGAGGGTGCAACGTCAATTAGCACCATATCGCTAGTTGACGTGAAGGTGGAGAGTCTTCCTCCCTATATATATGTCCGGCCTGCCTGCTAGCCCTGTTTTCCGCCGCTGTCGCCGCCCGCCGCCGCTGTTGTCGCCCACCGCCGCTGTTGCCGCTGCCGCCGCTATGCCGCCGCTATGCCGCCGCTATGCCGCCACTATGCCGCCGCTATGCCGCCGCCGAGGACAGTTCCCACGCGTCCGCGCCGTCGCCACGGAGCCCAAGCCGTCCACCTCCACCTCCTCCTCTTGCGGCAGGAGCAGCGCTCCTTCGATCGGTGGCAACCAAGATGGCCCGCGCACCGCCTCGCTTTCCGTCTGCCCTGGAGCGCCATGGCCGACTCCCAGCAAGTTCTAGATTCTCTACATCTACTGGTTCTATGCCGCAGCCAACCAACCTTAGGGGACCTCAAACTGATCTAAAGAAAGTTCGCAGTGGCAATGAGTGGGATCGGGGAGGAGTGCATCCAGGAGGACGGGCTCGAATCACATATGACAACCGACTGCTTCAAGCCAAGACGCAAGCAAGCTGGTCATGGCAAACAAGACGGCAAACTACTAAGCATACAAGTACATGTTTATGTGTGCCTCCGTTACTTACAAGCCAGGCCCTTGAAAGCACTCGACTATCCACAAGACTCAATGGAGCAGCATACATGGCGACACGTAACGATGTCCTGCTCAACAAGCAAGCCCGGACGGACGCATCGGCATCCCTTTCAGCTGCGACCATGCCGGCCACTTCAGCCGTCACGTTTCCTGGTGAGCGCACCACTCGGATGCATTAACAAATCCATATGAGCAATAAAATATGGCAATGTCATCGGTTCTTTTGATCTACTCTCGTGAGAAGGCCAGCAACTTGATGACATCACATGATGTCATGAGTATGATTTGTGGCCGTTTTTCTTTAGTAAAACAAATCCCGAAATACAATAGAAATACATATATACATACAATTTTGTTTAGGTCATATCTTCCATGTTTTAACTCCGATTTGACCCGTTCAAGTTGCGTTAGGTTCGTATTTGCGAGCTCTACATGTTAGTGTAGCTGTACAGTAGGTTTAGAAAATTTAATTTTCGAGTTTATATTAAAGTAATTATTTATCTATAGGAAATCTTAGAAAATTCATAACTTTCACGTTTTAAATCCGAATTTCGTGATCTTTACGTCTGTGTGATCGTAGTAACGTGTAGAATAGTTTTGTAAGCTTTCCTAAATGTTTTTCTACTGTTGGTGTACTGTTCTAATTGTATCATTTGTTTGCTTCGTGTATGTTTGCTCGGAATGTTTGTACGTTGATGCTTGGTGATCGATTTTAGACGGTGAACAGTACTACGACGATTAGGAGTATTATTTTGAGCCGGACCAGCAGTATCTATCGGAGAACTTTGATCAAGGCAAGTATAGCATGGGATCATCCTTGTTTCCTATTCACCTTTAATACACTTAATTCATGTGCATGTGTCTACCTTGTTACCACTAAGGATATCCTAGTTTTTGTATCTTGTACCTTGACACCCATGGGATATTGCATTGGGTAGTATTTATGCTAGTGCTCAAGATAAATAACCATGATCTGTAACTTGACTAATGGTATATGCAATAAACGTTTAAAAAAATGCTTTATAGCAACATGGCTCAAGGGGGCTAGAGCATGGGGTTATTTTTGGTGCTCTAGTTTCTCTCCTTAAGGACTTATCTGTAAGCGAACATCCGGGACTTACAGTACAACTGTGAGGGCTATATGGCTCTGGCTTTAGCTCAGTATGAGGACATTTTCTAGCTTGTTAGAGGTTACCCTTGTGGCGCAAATGGGGTAAAGCAGACTGTGGATCCCTGCGTGGTGTATCACACGGACTGACTTCTCAAACCTAGCGGCCCTAACTTGTTAGACGAACCTTTGAAAGGCTTCATAGTGAACCCTGCCTGCTCACCTTGGGAGTGTTTTGGGGATTGGCCGCCCCGGGCATATGGGTAATCATGACTCACAGTGAAAGTGTACAACCTCTGCAGAGTGTAAAACTGTTATAACAGCCGTGCTCACGGTCACGAGTGGCCTTGGACCCTTACAGAATAAATGATGAACACTGATGATAATGTTAATATTGATGATATTGATGCTCACTAATGATTATTGTTTCTTGCTATACATTATTCTCGTTTACACGATCATGAGGTTATTTGGGCTTATGTTAAACTTGTTGCTACTCAATTGCTAAAAGATGACTCACTAAAAGCTATTGCAGTAAACCCGTGTCAAACCTTTTTGAGCCTCATGAACCCCATGATATATTTGCTGAGTTCGACATGGACTCACTCTTGCTATTTCCCACACCCCAGGATAGTCTCTGGAGTTAATAGGCTTGTGATCAACCAGTTAGTTTGTTCCTGGAGTGAAGTTTACACCCGGTGTTCGGAGTTGTCTTTCCGCTGTGTTGCTCTCTAAGGTATATTTTATACTATTGAGTTATGTATGTTAAGCATTTGCCTCTTGGTATTACACTTATCTGTGGCTATATGTGAGATTTGACTTCTTTATTTCACATATGGTGTATGTCTGGTTTTGTCCTTAAAACCGGGTGTGACAAGATTAATATTTATTTAATAGCTTTCCAACTAAAAGCGATCTAAGTTTAACTCCGTTTTGGTTGTGGTACAACTGTGCTGACTATAAGTTACATGTTAGTAGGAACTTTTAACATGTCTCACATCTCTAAATTTTGTAAGTTAAATATTAATTAGATTAATGATTACGCAAACTGGTTTCCAAATAAAAGCAACATAGGAGAATATGGATCTTTTTATAATTACTTGCCAACTTAAATATTTATTTTTTTATAAATTGTCTAATTTAAACATGATTCGGATAAAGCCAGTTCAGAATGCAATTTCATTAATATTTATTCAATGCTTTTTTGAATTACAACTTAGGTTTACAATTTTGTTCTTACATAAACAAATGTTAACTTGAACGATAGCAATTTGAATATTTCTATACTAGTTGTAACTTGGTTAGTACCAAAATTAATGTCTCTTTATTAATTATAATTTGTTTCTATAATTCTAAAACTAGTTTAGATGCTTACTTGTTTACTTTCTTTTCATAAAAGAAATGTGTTTGCTTATATGTTTATGAATAATATATGGCTAGATTCAACTTGGTATTTTAATAAATCGTGTTAGTCCTTTGTAATTAAGTATGAATGACTTATCTGATAGCAACTTGAATATGTTTTAAATTATGATTTCCTTAGCTCAAGCACGATATATATATCATAAACTCATCTTAGTGTTCATTGGGTACATTGTTTAGCAAGTTAAAGTTTAACTAGTATAAATGATGTCAAACTGTGTATGAATAAATGCGATCTGCTTCAACACGCATCATGTACAAATTGAATAGATGTTCTCATATGTTCTTTTATTTTGAAAGGTTAAAGTTTACTTTGATTGAATGATACATGCATGTTAATATTTAAAATATGATAATGACTAATCTGAATTTATAGTTTCTCATGATTTTATTTAACTAAAATATCCTCTAGTTGATTGTTTTCTTTTATAGTATAGAACTCCCGATAGTCGTTTCTTTTTAACGATAGTTTTGTTATTGGCGTGACCGTAGTAGCTAGATCTCTTTTAGCACGCTGTTTTCAAGTTTTTAATTGATTGGTGTATTGTTCTTAGTCTACCTTATTTGCTTGTATGTGTGCTCGACTCGCTTGGTGCTTGCTATGAGTAGAAGAAACATGGTTCGTTAGCGCTGAAGACGGGAAGCTAAGGACCGACAAGTATAACAGAAGCTGAAGATCAGAGACAGAGGCTGAAGATTTCTCAGTAGCTAACTTTGGAAGAAAGGCAAGTATAACATGAGACTATTCTTGTTGTCCTATTCACTGAAATTATCATACATATGCATGTGTCCTCTTTGACAACCATAGAGATTATAACTTATCTATTGATATCTTGTTTCCTTATCACCTATGGGACTTTGCATTGGGTAGCTTTAGCTAGCACTGAACATAAGCTATGATCTTGTAATATGATTAATGGAATATGCAACAACACTAAAAGATGACTTTTTGATTACTGTTTAAAGAGGGCTAGAGCATGGGGTTAATTTTGGTGCTCTAGTTTCTCTCCATAAGGACTCATCTATGGACGAACATCCGGGATTTACAGTACAACTGTGAGGGCTATATGGCTCTGGCTTTAGCTCAGTATGAGGACCTTTTCTAGCTTGTTAGAGGTTACCCTTGTGGCGCAAATAGGGAAAAGCAGACTGAGGATCTCTGGGACTGGTTGTATCACACAGACTGATGAGATACAGGCCCGATCTTCCGAGAGGTAACCGGTAAGTTTGACTTGTGGAGATCTCGACGTTGGCGATCTGGCTTCAAATCAGACACGATTTGAACCTTGCAACCGTTACACCACTGCTCCGTTGGTTATCAACCAAGCACAACTTGATTGACCTCGCCAAGAAGGCTTTTCCTGCAAGCGAATCGAAGGACACAAGCAAGAAGGTAAAAACACGCAATCTGAAATTGCAAATATGAATGATGCGAATATCAATATAGGGTTCAAGAACTCGGTTCCAAAGGACTAATCGACACAGTGGAGGAGATCAAGAACAGGGGCCCTGGATCACTGTAAAAGGATTTGTCACCACAGTTACAATGAACGATTCAGTTTCTCGATGGAAAACTAAACTCTAAACAAAACCCAATTGTCAAACAGCAGCGGCGGCTGTTTTTATAATCTAATACTCGACCTAGGGTTGAGGACGGCCAGGGGTTGGGCGCCCACAACTTGGGCTTAAGGCCCGACACGATACATGGCCAAGTTGGCCTAAATAGGTGACGCAGCACCTTGCCGTGGTCACACAGAATGATCCACGGACCTTCTGGAGCTGGAACCAGATCCAAAACGACGGCGTCGTCGTCCCCTTTCCAACGCATCTAAGAACGCCCCGTTTCGATGTCGTATGCGAGAGTTATGACCAAAACAGTGACGACGTGTCTGCTGAATCCGAGGGTGACGTGGCAGCTGAGTTGGGGACGAATTGCAACTTGGAGAAGACCATAGCATCGGTGTGTCCAGCGTGGCGATGTCCTCATCATCCTCCCCTTCTTGAATTGGAGTCGTCCTCGACTCCATCTTGACGATGTCCTCATCATCCCCTCCTTCTAGAATTGGAGTCGTCCTTGACTTCATCCCATCATCAACGAACTCCTGCAAAAGGTTAGTGACAGCAGGCAATGCACCAGACATAATAGGTTGACAAAACATAGTATAACATGGTGTATCAGGATTATCACATAACTCAGCAGTAACAGAAGTTGTAGCAAGAAAAGTACCTCCTTTTAACTTAATCCCATTATTTTTAGCAATGTCAGTTGGATGTTTATTTTTAATCTCTTTAGCATGTTTAATAATTTCCGTAGGAGACAAAGGTAGCAATGTAATTTTCTTATCCTTATGTACAATAGTGTATATATTAGTTCTACCATGGTGTATAGCATCATTATCAAATTCCCATGGACGACCTAACAAAATAGAACAAGCTTGCATAGGGACAACATCAAAATCAGCAGTATCATGATAAGAACCTGTGAAAAGGCTAATGCGTGCTGATTTAGTTACCTTAGTCTTACCACTATTATTGAACCATTGAAGTTTATATGGATACGAATGTTGTCGTGTGGTCAAGCCAAGCTTCTCAACCAAATCTGAACTCACCAAGTTATTGCAACTTCCGCTATCAATGATAGTGAGAACACGACAACCCTGCACAATGAAATACATATGGAACAAATTGTTTCGTTGGATCTTCATCTCGTCTTCATGTCCCACACGTGTACTTAACACACGCTACACAAGAAGGCTAGGGTAATTCGCGGCAGCAGCCACAGAGTCAATGATGATAGCCTCCTTGTCTTGATCGCCCTCGGTGGAATCTGCATCAATGTTAGCAGCAAGAGCTAAATCATCTTCAACATCACTAGTACTTACATATCCATCCTCGGTAGCAATGAAAGCACGACGACTGGGGAAATCCTTCATGACATGTCCTATGCCTTTGCATCGGTGGCAAATGATTTTAGCGCTGGACGAGGAGGAGCTAGTAGAAGCACCCGGAGTGGCACCTTTCTTCTGCACATTAGACAATTGACTTACCCCATGTGGTGCAACAGAAAGCTTTGGCGTCTCAGGCTCAGCACGCTGCTGAAAATTCCTTCCATTGTTAGACCTGAAAGGCTGGGGTTGTTTGCGGCCCTGTACTTCACGTTCTGCCTTAATAGCAAGATGATACAATTGGGAAAAATTGCGCCAATCTTTGTAATCAAGTATGTTCTGTATATCATGGTTTAAACCACCAAAAAATCTAGCACTAGCATCATTATCATCTTCATTTATACCACAACGGGCTAAACCAATAAGCAATTCTTGATAGTAAGCTTCTACTCCTTTATCACCTTGTTTTAAAGTTTGCAGTTTCAAACGTAAATCACCTTGGTAATAAGGAGGAACAAAACGAGATTTCATACGTTGCTTTAAAGCATTCCAAGTTTGAGGCACAGCAACAGCATTATTAGCATTGCAAAGATCACTCCACCAGAACAAAGCAAAATTAGTAAACTCACTAGTAGCAAGTCTAACTCTATGCTCAGCAGGAACATTATGAGAATCAAATTTTTGTTGAACAGCAAGTTCCCAATCTAAATAAGCCTCTAGATCAACATTACCAGCAAAAGGAGGAATGCTAAATTTAACTTTAGCAAAAGGATCGTTATTACCATGATTATTACCTCCCATACCGCGACGGTTGAAGTTGAGGCGGCGACGGGCATAACCGTCAGCATCCGCATCGTCATCACCAAAATCACCGGCATCGTCATCAGCAGCACGATGAGGTGGAGGACGTTGCTCAAGTTGTTCAATGCGGGTGACCAGATTGTTCACATTGCGCGTCAGCTCGGTCATAAGAATGCGTTGTTCAGTCATGAACGTTGTAAGTTCACCCTTGGACACGCAATCATTGAAGTCCGTCGGAGATCCTGCCATGGATAGAAGATAGAAAAAGACAACACCAAAGTATTATCCCTATCAACTAAAAGGAACCAAGTGGTGGTGGTGGTGAAAGTGGAATGCAAAATCACAAGCGGCTTACCACCGTCTTGCCTGTATTCTTACCAACGCCAAACAAGAGCAAAACCAACGTGGCGAAGCAATCTGTTGTTGAGCGTGGGTAACAGTTGCAAGATGAACCTGTGCTGACAGAAGAATATGTGGAGCTATGGGTAGGCACACAATATGACAGCAAGGATTAGCAATTAACGAATATAGATTAGCGATTGTTCAATCCGGATCCAAAGTACAAATCACAACTGCTGGCTAAGACGTGTCGAGACGTAGCGTAACAAGGTAAAAACAAAGGATGATGGAAAGAACGCACAGAACAAGCAAATAACCGGATTTTTCCTTTTTTCTGAATTTTTCCCTGATTTTCCCAAAAGGCACTAGTAGGAATCAAACTTTTTTATTTTTTCACTATTTTTTTTATATTTTTCTCTGAACAAGGATCACAAAAGATGCAACCACAAAAATTGGCACCTACAACTGAGGTGGGATGTGGTCTACAGAAAAACAGCACGTTCTCTGAAAAGCGTGCAAAAGCTTTGACAATTTTTTTTCTTTATTTTCCTAATTTTTTTTGGCAATTTTGACGAAACCAAACAGGACAAAGCCGAGTTTGGGTCGGCTCCAAACGGTGTCAAGAAACTGCTGTAAAAATTTCAGATTTTTCTGATAAACGAGCGAAAAGTTATGCCTGTTTTACCGAAGGTATCTCAAGTTATGTTTTGACTAGAGGCACAACACGAAAGCGGCAGTTAGGGCAAAGCGTCCCTAAACTCCAACACCGATCACAAGAGTGTCCCTGTGACTCCAACAGCGACAGTAGGTATTCGCCTGATGATGAAAGGAGGGCTGCGATGCAGGCAAAATAAGAGCGGCTTGCAACCTATCTAGGGTTTGCGCGGCGGCGAGAAGTTACACAAGGCGGCTAGCGGGGGCAAGTCGAGTAATGTGGTGGCTTCGACTTGTTGTTTGGGAACGGTGGATGGGATAGCGGCGGAAAACAAAAATCACAGCAACGGGTGATTGAACTACGACCACGATCACAATCCTAAACCAGCAACAAGACTCGACCACGGACACAAACTCAACAACGCGAATCTGAAACGAAATTGCAAAGGCACAAAAGGTGATAGGACAGCGGAAATTGAAATATTTTTTTGGGCTTTTTGTGGACACTAGGTAATGAACAAATATGAATCTAAGGCAAACGAGAATATACCTCGCGGTAAACCTAAAATCTCTGATACCAATTGATGAGATACAGGCCCGATATTCCGAGAGGTAACCGGTAAGTTCGACTTGTGGAGATCTCGACGTTGGCGATCCGGCTTCAAATCAGACACGATTCGAACCCTGCAACCATTACACCACTGCTCCGTTGGTTATCAACCAAGCACAACTTGATTGACCTCGCCAAGAAGGCTTTTCCTGCAAGCGAATCGAAGGACACAAGCAAGAAGGTAAAAACACACAATCTGAAATTGCAAATATGAATGATGCGAATATCAATATAGGGTTCAAGAACTCGGTTCCAAAGGACTAATCGACACAGTGGAGGAGATCAAGAACAGGGGCCCTGGATCACTGTAAAAGGATTTGTCACCACAGTTACAATGAACGATTCAGTTTCTCGATGGAAAACTAAACTCTAAACAAAACCCAATTGTCTAACAGCGGCGGCGGCTGTTTTTATAATCTAAGACTCGACCTAGGGTTGAGGACGGCCAGGGGTTGGGCGCCAACAACTTGGGCTTAAGGCCCGACACGATACATGGCCAAGTTGGCCCAAATAGGTGACGCAGCACCTTGCCGTGGTCACACAGAATGATCCATGGACCTTCTGGAGCTGGAACCAGATCCAAAACGACGGCGTCGTCGTCCCCTTTCCAACGCATCCAAGAACGCCCCGTTTCGATGTCGTATGCGAGAGTTATGACCAAAACAGTGACGACGTGTCTGCTGAATCCGAGGGTGACGTGGCAGCTGAGTTGGGGACGAATTGCAACTTGGAGAAGACCATAGCATCGGTGTGTCTAGCGTGGCGATGTCCTCATCACAGACTGACTTCTAAAACCTAGCGGCCCTAACTTGTTAGACGAACCTTTTAAAGGCTTCATAGTGTTTCCCTGCCTGCTCACCTTGGAAGTGTTTTGGGAGTCGCAATCCCAGGCATATGGGTAATCACGACTCACAGTGAAAGTGTACACCTCTGCGCAGAGTTTAATAAACTGGTATACTAGCTGTGCTCACGGATACGAGCGGCCTTGGACCTTCACAGAATAGATGAACATTTATTGGTTTAATATGTGTTTTGCTATTCGTTATTCATATTTACATTGATCATATGTTTATTGTGGGATTAATGCAATCTTGATGCTACTTATGTAATAAAATTGTGACAATTAAAAGCTAAGTGCAGTCAAACCAGTGTCTAGCCTTTTGAGCCTCATGAACCCTGTGTTATACTTGTTGAGTTCGACATGGACTCACTCTTGCTATTTCCACCACACTCCAGTGTGTAGTAAGGTGCTACTTAGAAGAAGGATGAAGGTGTAGTGGAGTTTTCAAAAGTCTTTCAGAAGTGCTTGGCATATGGAGCCACCAGTTAGCCATCCCTGAGAAGAATGGAGCCTGAAGTTTAGTCACCGTTCCACGATACTCTGATGTAAGTATTAATATAGCTATGTATACGTTATATAATAACATTGTTTCTGATACTTTTTCATTCTGACATATGTGTGGACTTCCTGGGCACATATATGATTAGCCTAGTTTTGTTCTTTAGAAAACCGGGTGTGACACTGTCGGCTAGGTTTTCCACCTTTAAGATTCGATGTTAGATTTAATCTATTGTTTTACTAAAGAAAATCTCATTTAATTCATAACTTATTTGTTTTAATTCTGATTTAGTTCGTTCGAATTGCAATGGATTTATAACAACATGAACTACATATTAGTATTAATGTTTTCTTTATCAAAATATCTAGAATTTCATAGTTTAGATCTAACTTGATTAATAACTGTGCAACTGGATTTATAAATAAAATATTATTGATTTCTCCTTTAGTTTTCTAAATTTAAATGTAATTTAGCCTAAGTCACTTTTGAATATCTATAAAAAGTATTTTATCCTATATATATGATTTTATATAGTTAAAACAAATGGGACCTATAATTTCTTGTTTTATACAACAAAATCTTTCAGTAGATGTATCTTTTCAACCATAGCTTCGATTAGCGTGCTTTTCTTATCTGTGTGTTCGTAGCCACGTGTAGAATCTCTTTAAAACCTTTTCACTTGTCATTTCATATGTTTGGTGTACTGTTCTAATTTAGATCTATTGTTTGCTTCATGTTTGATTGTATGGACGCTTGTGTGGTGCTTTATAATCATGTCCAGTCGGTGAGATTTACGTGGTGATCAAGAAGCTATTAATTGAAGATTTGGATCAGAGAAATGATCTTGATTTAAGGCAAGTAAAGCATGGGACCATCCTTGTTATCCTATTCACTATAATCATAATACATATACATGTGTCCTCCTTGATCACCTATAGATTATAAAGTAGGCTTTGATATCCTGATTCCTTGTCACCTATGGGTTTTGCATTGGGTAGCTATTGCTAGAGCTTAATAATAAACAATGATCTTGTAATATGACTAATGAATTGTGCAATCATCCATTAAGATGATTTAATTACTGTTAAAGGGTGCTAGAGCATTATGTTGTTTTTATGTTGCTCTAGTTTCTCTCCGTAAGGACTTATCTGTAAGTGATAACTGGGATTGACAGTACAACTGTGAGGGCTATATGGCTCTATCTCTAGTTGTTTAAGAGACCTTTTCTAGCTTGTTAGTGGTTACCGAAAGGTGCAAGAGGGGTCATGTCTAGTATGGTCTTGGCCTGCCAAGGTGGGTGTAGTCTTTTGTAAGTCGCCCCTTGGAGGGAGGTTCATGCTTTCCAATTGAGAATCCTTAGCGGCCCTAACTTGTTAGACGAACTTTTAAATGGCTTTATATGATTTCCGGTGTTTTGGGAATGACCTCCCCATGCATTTGGAAGTCATGACTCACAGTGAAAGTGTACACCTCTGCGCAGAGTTAAAAACTAGTATACTAGCTGTGCCCACGGACACGGGCGGCCTTGGGGATTCTTACAAAATAAATGTTCACTATTGTTATATCATGCTTATTATGGTTGATATTATTATGCTTATGTTAATTGCTATTTCATTATTCTTATTATAATTGATCATTGGTTTATAATGGGAATTTGGTTATCTTGTTGCTACTCAATTTGCTAAGCAAATGATGAATAAAAGCTAAATGCAGTAAACCAGCGCCTAACCTTTTGAGCCTCATGAACCCCATGATATATTTGCGGAGTTCGACATAGACTCACTCTTGCTATTTTCCCCCACACCTCAGGAGAAGTTTAGACTTGTGGTCAACTAGTTAGTTTGTTCCTGGAGTGAAGTCTACACCCGGTGTTTGGAGTTGTCTTTTCACTGTGTTGCTCTCTAAGGTATATTTTATACTATTGAGTTATGTATACTAAGCATTTGTCTCTTGGTATTACACTTATCTACGGCTATATGTGAGATTTGACTCCTTTATTCCACATATAGTGTATATCTGGTTTTGTTCTTAAAACTGGGTGTGACACCCTAAGGCAATGGAGGAACCGACATAGAAGCGGGAGGCTGACAGGGGACCCCACAGGTCGGTCGACCTGGCCCTATGCTAGGTGGGCCCCCCTTTGGTGGGTCGCCTTCTCATGTCTTCTAGATCCTTCTCAACTTGGTTCCGTGATGGAATATGCTTTTTATCCTGACGTCCTTGATATCTTGCCTCCTTTTCCTCATAAACCCCTACAGAAACATAGATTCACCAAAACCTGTGGAATTCTATTAGTTTAAACCCTAATTCTATTGGAGATTGATATATGCCCTTTTTCATGTTGCTTGACGGTTTATAATATTAGTTAGCAGCCGTCAACAACTCCCCCAAGCTTAACCTTTGCTAGTCCCTTAGCAAAGCTAGACTCACCAATGGATCAGGAGTTTTAGGAATTTAAGACTTTTGAAAATATTGCAGCAACCCTTACAAATATTTATACACTTTCACACCTCAAAACTACACATGCGTTCAAACAAGAATTCTCCTCCAGATTAAAGTAAACTATTCTGACTTTCGAACTTACTCATATTCCCTTCAACTATGGAGCTTGTAGCCTTCACTTAGGTCTTGAGCAATTGAAAGACAGAACGGTCAACTCAAGCACTATGTCTCTAGCTCTTTGTTCAACCATTATCCCAGAGTTTTTTTTGCAATTTTTTAAAATAAAACTCAGAGATTTCTTTGTATGACCCTTTCAAGTCTCTCAATATGTGGTATTTGTGGATCCTCACCAAGACAATAATGATGTTTATGCCTTTACTCTCATCCTATAACTAAGGCTTATGTAGAGCTCATAAGTAGGAAGACATCGCATACATACTTGCAAAGAATATATTGTAAAGTCAAACAATAGATCCAAAGAAACGAGTCATACAATCAAATCAAGATGTGCATGTATGTGGATATGAGGAGTGGAGTGGATATATGGTGGATGAATGGTATCAATGGTGACAATGGTGTAAGCCTAATTCTACTTTGCTCCTTGAAAACATATCTCTCCCTTGGAACTTGAAAACACTTGCTAGAGAAAATGGGCTATCTTACACATCTCTCTTTTCTCTTTTTTTCTTTTTGGTGGGCATCGAAGTAACTATTATTTTAATATCTTGGACACTTGTCCATTTTTGTAGCACCCAAAAATTTCAAATTTTAGAATTAGTGGGTTTCAAATAATTTAGATAACAATTAATGGGGAATTAGGATAAAAAAATTTTTAGAAAAGAATATTTGGTGATGCATTCATGCTGTTGCATTTATTTCATTTTGTGGTATGGATTTTATTTTATTTGATTTGGTTCAGAAATTTTTATTTGAAAAAGGTTTTGGAAAATAAACAAATGAAGAAAAGAAAGAAGAAAAAAAAATAAAACAACTTACCTTCTTACCTGGCGGCCTGGAAGCCTGCCCATGTCGGCCTGCTTTGCTTCCTCCCGCTCTTGGGCCGAAGAAAACCGAAGCCGCTACCCCGTTTTCCTTCCACGCTCGCGACCGCGTGGGCCGGCCCAAGATCGCTGACGCGTGCGCCCTCCTCTCTCTTGCTGTCACTGACCATTGGGTCCCACATGTCAGCGTGTTCTTCTTCCCCGTGCCGTGACCGAGCCGGACTCGAGTGTTGCCGCCACCGATCCTTACCGATTAACTCGGGATTCCCTACCCGAATACGGTGATGTGGAGCTATAAAGGAGAAGCCGTGACCCCCCTCTTTCCGTTTTTCATCTAAACCATGAGTTCAACCACATGAAATCGAGCTCTAGGGCTTGGGGTTGTTGAAGGTCGGCGGTTGTTCGGTTGGGGAGCTTTCGGGTGGATTGGAGGTCAATTTCTTCACGTTGGTGAGTCCGCACTCGTCTCTTCTACCTTCTTATGCTTTTCTTTTGGTTGGAGAGGCTTCGAAGCGAGCTTTTGAAGCTCACCGTTGGTCGGCAATGGTGCCGCTGTCCCTTCCCTTGCCGCGCTCTCTCCTCGGGACATTGTAGAGTTCATAAACTGTGTAGAGGAGGTCGGGTTGATCTTCTCGACCGATTGGTGTTGGTTGCGGGTCGATTGGGGGTCGGAAATGGTGGAGCCGAGGTTCGCCGGCGAGTTTTGGTGGCCGGCCATGGCGGCCACCGCCCGGCGCTGGAGAGGGTGACTGTGGCCTCCTTTTCTTTCTTCTAGAATCAATATCAGCCGTCCATTCTCGGATCTATGGCCGAGATTAGAAGATACCCCTTCGCGGGGTAATCTTTCTAAAGAGTCCCTTGGTTTTCGGATTATAGAACCCGCCGTCCCTAAGTGTAATCCCCGAAAGGTGTTTTCGTGTTTTGAAATATATTTACAGTTTTGCCACTAGGATTGTTTTGGTCATAAAATCTTCGTTTTAACTCCGATTTGATCCGTTCAAGTTGTGTTAGGTTCGTATTTGCGAGCTCTACATGTTAGTATAGTGTACAGTTAGTTTGGGCAATTTAATTTTCGAGTTTATAACTAAGTATTTATTTATCTATAGGAAATCTTATAAAATTCATAACTTTCACGTTTTAACTCCGAATTTGGTGATCTTTACGTCTGTGTGATCGTAGGAACGTGTAGAAGAGTTTTATAAACTTTTATTACTGGTTTGTTACTAGTGGTGTACTGTTCTAATTATATCTCTTTGTTTGCTTCGTGTATGTTTGATTGGATGCATGTATGTTGTTGATTGATGATCGACTATAGAAGGTGAGCAGTTTCTGGACGATCGGGAGTATTACTTTGAGCCAGATCAGCAGTATCATCCAGAGAGCTTTGAGCAAGGCAAGTATAACATGAGACTATCCTTGTTACCTATTCACTATAATCAATTTCATATGCATGTGTCTACCTTGACAACCTTAGAAATTATAACTTAGTGATTGTTATCTTGATTCCTTGTCAACCTTGGGAATGCATTTGGGTAGTTATTGCTAGTGCTTAACTATGAACAATGATCTTATAATTTGATTAATGAATTAAGCAATCAACCATTAAGATGATTTTATTACTGTTAAAAAGGGGGCTAGAGCATGTGTGTTATTTTGATGCTCTGGTTTCTCTCCATAAGGACTTATCTGTACGTGATCATCCGGGACATACAGTACAGCTGTGAGGGCTATATGGCTCTGGCTTTAGTTGCTTAAAGGACCTTTTCTAGCTTGTTAGTGGTTACCTTAAATGGCATAAGAACGGCTTGCCATGTTGGGTGTAGGACAACCTCTAGTCAATGAGTATAGCCGAGAAGGAAGTGTGCCATTCGAAAAGGGGGGTTCCTACATCTGCCTACCGAGTGAATCTAATGGCCCTAACTTGTTAGACGAACCTTTAAGTGGCTTTATATGATTTCCGGTGTTTTGGGAATGGGCTCCCCATGCATTTGGAAGTTATGACTCACAGTGAAAGTGCACACCTCTGCGCAGAGTTAAAAACTGGTATACTAGCCATGCTCACGGATACGAGCGGCCTTGGAACATTTACAGATAGATGATCACCATTGTTATATCATGCTTAATTATTGTTGTTATTATTATGCTCATGTTAATGCTATTCATTATCTCTATTACAATTGATCATTGGTTCATAAATGGGAAGTGGATTACTTTGATGCTACTCTATTGCTAATTACATGATGAATAAAAGCTAAACGCAGTTAAACAGTGTCTAGCCTTTTGTGCCTCATGAACCCTGTGTTGTACTTGTTGAGTTCGACATAGACTCACCCTTGCTATTTCCACCATAACAGATGAAGATTATGAGGAAGATTATCGTAATGAGTACTAGTCTTGGTGTCAACCAGTCAACCGTGTCCCTGTGTTTGGAGTTTCCGCTGGAGATCTACTATTAGTCATTATTATTTATCGTTTAAGACTATGTGTTAAATACTTATTCGCTATGTAATAAACACTGTGATGATACTATGTAATTTGTCTACTTGTGTGTGCGATCATGTCCTGGGGCACACATGAGTCTTTTATGCATCCTATTTTTATCCTTAAAAATTGGGTGTGACAAATTGGTATCAGAGCCGTGTTGACTGTAGGACGCAAGCCTAGTTAGAGTGGTCGTTATTAGCATTCATGCTTCACTTATTTCATGCTTATTTCTTTCGCCTTGTTAATTACTAAATTTTTATGCTTCCTCTACCTTATTCTATTGCGAAAATACATTGATTCTATCTAATCTATGTCTAAATCTTGTAGATGCCTCCTCATCCCCGTCTGTCAGCTGCACAGTACGTTGCCCATTTCAAACCCCAGGAGCCCCATGAAGATGGTGACCAAGAGCTATCTGATGCTGAATCAAGAGTTGGTGACACACCAATGGAGGATTTAGTTATGGGGTGGACCACGAAGTTTCAGATCATGGTTCCTAAAGCTGATGCTTTCTTCTATGACATGTTGACAAGAACCTTGGACAACTACTACTACGATTGGGAAGCTACGTTGGATTATCGCAGTACAGAGTATAGTCATCCATGGATGGATTCCTATTGGGAAACTGAGTTATGGGTCAAGACAAGGGATCCTACCACTAAGGAGTCTAAGGTGGAGTCAAAGTTCATCACCCGAGTGAGCCTACAATGTGTTTGTTTACTACCATGGTCTACGCTCGGACAAGACATTACAGGGTGCACTCCAGCATTTTCCTTGTTTCTTACATGACAAGGGTGTCTAGACCGCGCCGCTTGCAGATGATTCATCCTTGACTTTACAAGCTACAGTGGGACTGGTTCGTGAATTGGCTCTTCATGAGGTGGATTTGAAGGATGAGTTGCTAAAGGAAAAAGAACTTAAGGAGCAAGCTTATAAGGAGATCGACCAATTAAGGGCGGAGTTAGGCCGTCCCAAGATTTATGAAAAGCTTAATTAGGATTAGGAAAATCCCTATGTAATAAGAACGATAGTAGTTGCGAGTCAATTTGAGTTTGGTTGTTTTGAGAGTCAATTTGTGGTGTGAACAATTGTGTGATTGATGGATTGTTATTATGATAATGTGTGATTTGGGTCTTTGTAATGTGTGCTGAAGTTTTGTAGACATGTCTACAAGTTCCATGGTTAAGAATATTAAGTTTGATCAAGAATATATTAGTGGGGTGTGACGTAAATTTAGTTCTATCCTTTGCTGATTTCTGGATCAGTCTGGGATGTTTTAGAAATAACTTAAAATCCGTTAGTGAGAAATTTAAGAAATTTTACTGGGAATAATTAGACTTTTGTATCTTTCCAACCCCGCAAGAATCACCTTATTATCTATTCTGAGCGAAGAGATATACCTGTTTCAAGTTGGGGTCACTACGCAGTCTAGAATTCTGAAACCGTTTCGGTTAAGTTCGGTTTTTGACTAATTTATTGATAGAATCAGAAAAAGTGTTGTGAATAAAAGTTGTAGATAATTTTGTAAGATTTCCAACCATGTAAAGATCATCTGAATTGGACATCTGTAACTCGAGATATGGCAGTTTTACTGAGTTGCTGAAATTGGAATTCGCCCAGAGAAATCAGATTTTGCTTATCTGTTAAATACATTATCTTGGATAATACTGAACTTTATTTTTTGTGTTTTGAAAATAGATGTCAGGCAGAGGCCGTGGCAGGGGTCGTGGAGGTGCTAACCCACCTATTACCATGGAGGAACTTATGAATACCCAGAATCAGATGATGCAGATGTTCATGCAACACATGCAGAACAATACCCCTGTAGGAGGACCACCACTTATTCAGGTGAGAGACAAACGTGGAGAATTTTTGAAGGGACACCCTCCAGTGTTGTCTCATGCTGCTGATCCTTTGGAGGCGGATGATTGGGTGAGAGCAGTTGAGAAACAGTTGAACATCGCTCAATGCAATGATATGGAAAAGGTGTTATATGCATCTGGTCAGTTACAGGGGACAGCACAGACTTGGTGGGAGTCGTATCAAGCTGCACGTCCTAACAATGCTCCTCCTATCACTTGGAATGAGTTTGTTAGAGATTTTCAGGCTCGTCATATTCCTGAGGGTATAATTGAGCTGAAGCAGGAAGAATTCAGAAATCTCAGGATGGGACAGATGAGCGTTAGTGAGTATCATGACAGGTTCACGCAGTTGGCTCGCTATGCTCCTAATGAAGTGAGGGAAGATGCAGATAGGCAGCGTCTTTTCCTAAAAGGGATTTATTATGATCTTCGTTTGCAGTTGAAGGGTAATAACTATGCCAGTTTTCAAGAGCTTGTGAATAAGGCTATCGTGCTAGATAATGAACGTCGAGAGATGAATAGGAAAAGAAAGATGAAAGGACAAGGTGTTGGAAACAATAATCGCCAGCGTACCAATTCTCAGCATGGGTTCCATTCTAAATTCCAAGGACCAAGTCAGTGGAGCCGTATTTCAAATCAACAGTGGTCTTAGAATCGCTAGAATAATCAGTTCCAACAACGACCTCAGTATTAGCAGAGGCAGTTTTAGCAGCAGAGTGGTCAGCAAACTCCACGTCAGGGTAATTCTAACTCTACTCCAATGAAGACCAGTGCACCTAGTACCCCCAATATATATTATCGCTGTGGGGAGCCTGGACACTATGCTAATCATTGTCCTAAGAAGCAGAATCCGCAGGGGCAGAGATCATCTAATACTAGAAAGGTGAACATGTGTCTACTAAAACAGCACAGGCAGAGCCTGAAGTTATGCTTGGTACGTTCAATGTCCATTCTACTCTTGCAACCATTCTTTTTGATTATGGAGCTTCGCATACTTTTATTTCCAACATATTTGTTAGAATGCATAGTGTACCCATGCTTGCCATGAAAGAACCTCTCTTAGTAAATTCACCTGGAGGTACCATGCAAACAACTAATCGGTGTCTTCCAATTAGTATGATTTTAAGGGGGGTAGAGTTTAAGATAACTCCTATAGTGTTGAGGACATCTGGTATTGATGTGATTTTGGGTATGGATTGGATGAAACAAAATCAGGCAGTGATTCAGTGCCAACAGGAAGTAGTAGTTGTGACTGCAACTAATGGGGATAAAATCAATATGGATGTAGCAGTGCAGAAGCAGTCAACCACTTTGGTGTATCAACTTGAAGATGCTATCAAAGAGAATTCAGTTATTGAGGAGTTTCCTGATGTCTTTCCCGATGATTTGCCAGGTATGCCACCTGATCAAGACATTAAATTTCTTATTGAATTATTACCTAGAACTGCACCTATAGCCAAACGACCATATAGAATGGGAGTAGATGAATTAGAAGAACTTAAGAAACAAATTAAAGAACTACAAGACAAAGGTTTTATTCATCCTAGTTCATCACCGTGGGGTGCACCAGTTATTTTTGTTGATAAGAAAGATGGTGGTCAGAGGATGTGTGTTGATTATCGGTCACTGAATGAGGTAACTATTAAGAACAAGTATCCTTTGCCCAGAATTGATGATTTGTTTGATCAGTTGAGAGGTGCTTGTGTGTTCTCTAAGATTGATTTGCGTTCTGGTTATCATCAGTTGAAGATTCGTGCCTCTGATATTCCAAAGACAGCTTTTACTACGAGGTATGGGTTGTATGAGTATACTGTTATGTCATTTGGTTTGACCAATGCACCTGCCTACTTTATGTACATGATGAATAAGGTGTTCATGGAACATCTGGATAAGTTTGTGGTGGTATTTATTGATGATATACTGGTATTTTCCAAGACGGAGAAAGAGCATGCTGAACATTTGAGGTTGGTATTGCAGAAACTTAGAGAGCATAAACTGTATGCTAAGTGAAGTAAATGTGAGTTTTGGTTGAAGGAAGTTTCTTTCCTTGGTCATATTGTTTCTAATGGAGGAATATCAGTGGATCTAGGTAGAGTAAAGGATGTATTGAATTGAAAACCACCTACTGATGTTAGCGAGATTCGTAGTTTCTTGGGTTTAGCAGAATATTACAGATGGTTCATTGAAGGGTTTTCTAAACTTGCTAAACCTATGACATCTCTGTTAGAGAAGAATGCCAAGTTTGTATGGTCTGATAAATGTCAAGCTAGTTTTGAGGAACTGAAGAAGAGGTTGACTAAAACACCTGTTTTGGTATTGCCAGATTTGAGTAAGAAGTTTTCTATTTATTGTGATGCTTCTCGTCAAGGTTTGGGATGTGTTCTTATGCAAGAAGGCAGAGTTGTTGCTTATGCATCTAGATAGTTGAGAAAGCATGAGTTGAATTATCCTACTCATGATTTGGAGTTAGCAGCTGTAGTTCATGCTTTGAATATTTGGAGACACTATTTGGTTGGGCATAAGAGTGATATATACACCAATCATAAGAGTTTGAAGTATATTTTCACTCAGTCTGATTTGAACTTGAGGCAACGCAGATGGTTAGAATTGATCAAGGATTATGATATAGAGATACACTATCATCCTGGTAAGGCTAATGTAGTAGTTGATGCTCTTAGCAGGAAAAGTTATGCCAATGAGATACGAACGTTGTCCATGACTAGTGAGTTATGTGCTGAATTTGAATATTTGAATTTGGGAATTGTTACTAATACAATGGAATTAGTGATAGAACCTACCTTGGAGCAAGAAATTTATAAGGGTCAGTTGAAGGATGAGAAACTAAAGAAGATAGCGGAAGATATAGTGATTGGTAAGTCACCAGGGTTTCGAATGGATGATAATGGGATTTTGTGGTTTGGAAAGAGGCTGTGTGTACCTGAGGATCAAGCTGTTAGACAGGCAATTCTTCGTGAAGCTCATGAGTCAGCTTATTCTATTCATCCTGGTAGTACTAAGATGTATTTGGATCTCAAACAGAAATATTGGTGGGTTGGATTGAAACAAGATGTGGCTGAGTATGTGGCATTGTGTGATACTTGTTAGAGGGTGAAAGCTGAGCATCAGAGACCTGCTGGATTGTTGCAACCAATGAAGATTCTTGAATGGAAGTGGGAGGAGGTTGGTATGGACTTTATAGTAGGGTTACCACGTACTCAGAGAGGTTATGACTCTATTTGGGTGATAGTAGATCGACTAACTAAAGTTGCTCATTTTATACCAGTCAAGACTAGCTACACAGGAGTACAATTGGCTACCTTGTATATGGAGAGGATAGTCTATTTGCATGGAGTTCCAAAGAAGATTGTATTTGATCGAGATTCGCAGTTCACGTCACACTTTTGGAAAGCTGTACATGAATCTTTGGGAACAAAGCTGAATTTTAGTACGGCATATCATCCACAGACAGATGGATAGACTGAAAGAACCAACCAGATATTAGAAGATATGTTGAGAGCTTGTGCATTGCAATATGGAACCAGTTGGGATAAGAGTTTGCCTTATGTAGAATTCTCTTACAACAACAGTTATCAACAGAGTCTTAAGATGGCACCGTTTGAGGCTTTGTATGGACGTAAGTGTAGAACTCCATTGTTTTGGGATCAGACAGGTGAGTCTCAGGTGTTTGGTACATATGTTCTTAGAAACGCAGAAGATCAAGTGCGGTTGATTCGTGAGAATTTGAGAGTGGCACAGTCTCGTCAGAAGAGTTTTGCTGACAATAGGAGAAGAGATTTAGTTTTTGAGGTAGGTGATTATGTCTGTTTGAAGGTGTCACCAATGAGAAGTGTGAAGAGGTTTAACATGAAAGGCAAATTAGCACCAAGGTATGTTGGGCCATTTAAAGTTATTGCTAGGCGTGGTGAAGTTGCTTATCAATTAGAGTTGCCTGAGAATTTGTCTGGAGTACATGATGTGTTTCATGTTTCACAACTTAAGAAGTATTTGCGTGTGCCTGAAGAGCAGATACCCTTAGATGAATTGACAGTTAAAGAGGATCTTACCTATGAAGAATTCCCGATCAAAGTTTTAGAAACTGCTGAGAGAGTTACTCGAAGTCAGATTATTAAAATGTGCAAGGTTCAGTGGAATAGGTATTCAGAGGCAGAGGCAACTTGGGAAAGAGAGGATGAATTTAGGAAATCATATCCGCAATTATTTGAGTAAGCAGTCCAATCTCGAGGACGAGATTCTTTTAAGGGGGGTAGAATTTGTAGCACCCAAAAATTTCAAATTTTAGAATTAGTGGGTTTCAAATAATTTAGATAACAATTAATGGGGAATTAGGATAAAAAATTTTTTAGAAAAGAATATTTGGTGATGCATTCATGCTGTTGCATTTATTTCATTTTGTGGTGTGGATTTTATTTTATTTGATTTGGTTTAGAAAATTTTATTTGAAAAAGGTTTTGGAAAATAAACAAATGAAGAAAAGAAAGAAGAAAAAAACAACTTACCTTCTTACCTGGCGGCCTGGAAGCCTGCCCATGTCGGCCTGCTTTGCTTCCTCCCTGTTGGGCATTCTTAACATCATTACCAAAAGTAGACTTAGTTTTCTAATTCTGATAACGGCGCCAAAAATGCCGAACCTATCCCTCATGCCACTTAAGCCAAGTTGTCATCCCCAGCATGACATGAGAGACGCGGTATTGAAATATGCAACTGCTCTTCTAAATAAATAATAAATAAGATCTGCAAGCGCACAGATTAATACCGATGTAGCATTTTAACCGGGAAGTATTCCAGGTATCATTATTTATATTTTTACCACTGGGAAGGGATTACTAACATCAATGTTGATTATGGAATGGAATATAGGAATGAGTATCAATCATTGCATGTATAAGTGAGAGCATTCATCTATCTCTTGCATACAGGGGTAAGTGTCACATAAAATATAGATAAAGTATGAATGGTGACAAAGATAATTAATCTGATCAGCTAGCCACATATAATAATGATAAGCACCTCAACAGATATTCTAGCAAGTCATTAGCATGGTATTAGGACGAACTACAAGGATATTTCCTAAGTTATTCTTAACTATAGAGTCTAGCATATCATAGTTAGTGCAAGTACACTTGGCAATCATTGCGAAAAAGGACTACGCCCATGCATAGTGATATTATCAAGGAAGATGAGAAACATAGCAATCACTCCCCTGTAATAATGTTGCTCTGCCTGCCTTACACACGGGAGGGGGACTATATAAGAACCAACGAAGCTGTCACCATCGCGGACCACCCCACGATCCGGCATATAAGGTGCAATCGCAGATAAATATGGTCTAAGCACCATGCCTACACAATATTTATCATTTACCCATGGATCCGATGGATAAACGCTATACGATCCTAAACATGTATATAATTCCAATCTAACTAAGCCAAGCGTATAACTACGATAAACTAAGAACAATATAATCGCAAACATAAGCAAGTAGAGCATAGTCATAATCAATATATTGAAATAGAACAAAGTTGTATTCATAATATTGAAGAACAAAGATGAACAATGAAGAACAGTAAAGGAATTACCAAGAATCCTCTTGACAGATCCGGAAACCAATCGAAGATTGACTCCTTCTAGTTCTAATCCTATGTAGCTATGCTATACTAGAGATCTAGTTGATGTGGTGGCTCTAGGGCTTGATCAGAGACTCTCCTCCTGAGATTAGGGTTTGAGGAATTGAGAATGAGGGAGTGCCTCCTCCAGGGGCCAGGGGTCCTGCTTATATAGCCCCCTCAAGTGAACGTGGGCCGTCGGATCAAACCGACATTAATCGCATGGTTTTCCTTGATCCCTTAGGTTGGTGGAGCATAATTCGCGAAACGGAGCCTGATTAGCTCTCAGGCCAGGGCGGGCACCCTAGGGAGCAGGGCGGGCGCCCTGCCTCCGGGCCCGTTCGGCCTCCCGTTCGATCTCGTGGCTTCTGGAGTCTTCTAGATGATAGAAAATCGGTAAACACGTTATTATCTCTATGTAAACCTGACGTGTGGGCCTTTCCTCCGTATTTTCTGATAACCCCCTGCAGAAACAGACAAACACCAAAACTCGTGGAATTCTGTCAGATAAAACCCTAAGTCTAGGTGTTGGTTGCATTTGGATCCTTTTCTTTATTTATTTGATAACTATATTTTGTACTTAAGGACCGTCAACAAACTCCCCCAAGCTTACCTCTTGCTCGTCCCTGAGCAAGGATAGACTCATTATGGATCAGAAGTTGTTGCAACGCCTTTGAACGTTGACGGTACATATGCTTTCAAATAAGGTCTCAACCCTGAGTTAGAGTAAACTGTCAAGACTTAAAACTTACTCATTTTACCTTTCACCATGGGGCTTGCAACCGTCACCTGCATCTTGAGTGGTTAAAAGATAGAACGGTCTAGTCAAACGCCATGTCTCTTATTCTTGATCAGCTATAGCTCTGGAGTTTTTGCAAATTTTTCAAATAAAACTTAGAGATTCCTTGTATGACTTTCTCGGGTCTCTCTTTTGTGGTATTTCTGGATCCTTACCAAGGCAGTAATGGTATATGCCTTCTCTCTCAAAGTATGTGGTATTTATGGTATAAGGCGTAGTGACATTGCCTTCTCTCTCACCCTACTCTAATAAGGCTTTGATATCTGGAGCTCATAGGTGGGAGATACAGTATACATACTCATAGAACATTTATTGCATAGTCAAACCATGGATCCAGAGAAACAAGTCAATAAGTCAAATCAAGATGTGCATGTGTGGTGAATGAGTGGTGTATGGTGATGATGGTGATAACAAAAGTCTAATGCTCTTTTTGAGGGAATACATACCTTTCTTGCTTTTTAAAACTTTTGAGGGGAATGAGATGCTCTATTTTTTTTTGGGTATCTTGTACCCCTAATTCTACTGTCGGACACTTGTCCATTTTTACCTCTCGTCTCACTTTTTCTTTCTTCGAGGTTCCGAGCACTTGCTCCTTTTTATTTCCTCGTATTTATATTTTTTTAGAGCAATCTCCCTCTTTTGAAAATATAGCAAGTGGTAGTAGAAATGACTTGAGCATTAACTTCACAGGGAATAACAGGAATGGGATAATGTTTTTGGCTATTCTCTCCCGGGTCAGGAGTAGAATAATTTTGGGTGAATCTGGAGATGGAAATGAGTGGATATATGTGGATGCGTACTTCCGGAGTAGAAGCAGCATGTATGAGTGAACGTGCAAGTGAATCTTGATTTTAACCACATGACAAGTTCCTAAGGGTCTACACAGCTTGACCACACTCAATGCCCATAAGCAGTAAGTAGTAAAAGTGCGGCTCTTATTCTAACAAGCATGTATATATGGCTGTGGTAGGAATTTAAACTCTCATCATATAGGAACTCATCATGTAACATTTTAAAGATTTTCAAAGATAAAATTCTCCAGAATTCTAGCATCTCTAGGAACAGATAAACAGCAGCTCAACCTTCCCATATCATATCCGCTAACAACTTAGACTTCAGATCAAGTTCTCTTCCCACTAGTTCAGGTTTAGAGCCAGTTTTAAATTATAACAGTTATGTCTAAACTAGAGAGAGAACAAATTTAAAAATTAGGCAGAGCAACTATTCATCATATCCATGCTAGAGTTTTATTTTCAAGATTCAGTTTAGCATAGCTACTTTATTTATTTATTAAACTAAGCAAATATATATAAACACAAAATATTTATTTAGGTTTTCATGATTATGCATCTTTTTATTTTAATAAAGCATAGGTATAAATGTAGATAAAAATACTTATCGGGATAAATGGGGGTGCTCTCCCCCAAGATGGATCTTGACGTAATTTCTTCTGATGTAGCTAGCAGGTGCAGAGGTGTATTTGAATGTCGGCAGCACCCTGACAACGATTAGGATGTCCTCCATCTGCTAGTCTTCCTGAATTCTGTGGAGCTCAAATAGACAACAAAGCTTCGTGGAACTTGATTAAGCGTTAGCATAAATATCTAGCCTTTATCATGTTTGAGCTTCCTTGATAAATGTCACTCTCTATTTTTATTTTCATTTTTATAGAACAGAAAAATTATTATTATTATTTTTTTATGCCACCACAGTGAATGTACTTCTGGGTTTTATGCCACTCGCATACTCACATGGGGCTTACTGTTTTCAACATTTTTTTTAGACAGAATGAACATGATTAACTGAGCAATAATTAAAGGGAAAATGATAACTACCAAGTTTACCTCTTGGCACGGCGTTCGGTGTTTTTAAGTTCTCTGAACAGGACTTCTTTTCTTCTTAGTTGTCCTGGGATTTGGGTGGCGTAGACGGTGGTTCCGGCAGTGCCTCCTCTTCTTGTGTAACTGTCTTCGCTTTTCATACCCGACTTGGTGCTTCGGTCTCCTGTTGTGTATCCTCGGGCCTTATGACCTCTCCTTCATAGTCTGCCCATACGTCCTTGATGGTTTGCCACCTTTGGTTACGGTTACGTCGCCTTCTTCTTGTCCTGACCTGCTTAGAATCTTCAACTATATAGTTAGGTGTAACACCCGAAAAATTGCTTATTTGGAAATAGAGCTAAAATGATTTAATTATGTATTTTTGTGCTCATGAAAACATAGCAAAATAAAAATTTTTGTTAAATTAAAATTCATCTTAGGATGTAGCAACATTGTTGTGCATACATGCTAATGCATTGTGTTTTTGTATTATTTGGTTTTGACCAAGGTACAAAATCAATTCAAACTGTTTTTATTAAAATGCGTTTAGTAGGTAATTATCCTTCTCTGCTATACCTTTATCCTTTTTCTGCAATCAAATTCCATGTTTCTCAGCTCAAGTTTTCGTTTGGAGCCTCTCAAAATCTTTTCTTTGTAACCTGAATCACTCCTTTCAGTTTCTCGTCCATCAATCAATCTCTACAAACTTCTCAGGAATTTTTCCGACTTTTTCTGTAGCTTATTTCCACTTGTCTGTGAGCATAATCTAATTTTTAGATGCTCCAAAATTACCTTTTAGTGAGCTCCAAATACTTTATTTGGGTTCCTCATGTTCCATAATGTCTCTGGAAAATTTCCCTGAATTTTCAGAGCTTTCGGAATATTTTTCACGGCTTAAATAATAATTCTGGACTTTTCTGGAATTATTTTATCCATGAAAATAATTAATTCCGAAAATAATAAATCTCTCATTTGTTTTCCAACTCTCAAAGCCCATGTGCAATAATCCTAATAAATCTCAAAGGCCCATGCATTTATTTACTAATGGGCTTAAATGATTATTTAGGCCTATTAGTGGAGGTGGATAGTGCAACGTCAATTAGCACCATATCGCTAGTTGATATGGAGGTGGAGAGTTTTCCTCCATATATATACGTACCTACCCCATGGGCAAAGCACACCAAAACTACCATAGAGGAGCCCCTAGTTTGGGAAATCTCTCGTGTAGTAAATTATATTTTCTCCTCTTTCTCTTGTCGCCGTCCGACGAAGCCACCAGGCGTTCTACTCCAAGAAGAAGAAGAGGTATTTACTTAAATTCCACCGTCTAGATCACATTGAAAACCAGATTTTGATTTATTTTCGAAACTAGGTATTTACAAAACTGCCACTATCTTGTTTAGGCCATATCTTCTACGTTTTAACTCCGATTTGACCCGTTCAAATTGCGTTAGGTTCGTATTTGCGAGCTCTACATATTGGTAGTACTGTACAGTAGGTTTGGAAAATTTATTTTTTGAGTTTATATTAAAGTAATTATTTATCTATAGGAAATCTTAGAAAATTCATAACTTTCACGTTTTAAATCCGAATTTCGTGATCTTTACGTCTGTCTGTTCGTAGCAACGCGTAGAACATCTTTAAAACCTTTTCACACATTGTTTCATATGTTTGGTGTACTGTTCTAATTTATTTCTATTGTTTGCTTTGTGTATGATTGAATGGATGCTTGTGTGGTGCTTTATGATCTTGTCTAGTCGGTGAGCTTTACGTGGTGATCAAGAAGCAGTTCATCGAGGTTTGGACTTGAAGAAGGATCTAAGTTAAGGCAAGTATAGCATGGGATCATCCTTGTTTCCTATTCACCTTTAATGTACTTAATTCATGTGCATGTGTCTACCTTGTTACCACTAAGGATATCCTAGTTTTTGTATCTTGTACCTTGACACCCATGGGACATTGCATTGGGTAGTATTTATGCTAGTGCTCAAGATAAATAACCATGATCTGTAACTTGACTAATGGTATATGCAATAAACGTTTAAAAGATGCTTTATAGAAACATGGCTCAAGAGGGCTAGAGCATATTTGGTTGTTTTTATGGTGCTCTAGTTTCTCTCCATAAGGACTTATCTGTAAGCGAACATCCGGGACTTACAGTACAACTGTGAGGGCTATATGGCTCTGGCTTTAGCTCAGTATGAGGACCTTTTCTAGCTTGTTAGAGGTTACCCTTGTGGCGCAAATGGGGTAAAGCAGACTGTGGATCCCTGCGTGGTTTATCACACGGACTGACTTCTGAAACCTAGCGGCCCTAACTTGTTAGACGAACCTTTGAAAGGCTTCATAGTGAACCCTGCCTGCTCACCTTGGGAGTGTTTTGGGGATTGGCCGCCCCGGGTATATGGGTAATCACGACTCACAGTGAAAGTGTACAACCTCTGCAGAGTGTAAAACTGTTATAACAGCCGTGCTCACGGTTACGAGTGGCCTTGGACCCTTACAGAATAAATGATGAACACTGATGATAATGATAATATTGATGATATTGATGCTCACTAATGATTATTGTTTCTTGCGATACATTATTCTCGTTTACATGATCATGAGGTTATTTGGGCTTATGATAAACTTGTTGCTACTCGAATGCTAAAAAGATGACTCACTAAAAGCTATTGCAGTAAACCCGTGTCAAACCTTTTGAGCCTCATGAACCCCATGATATATTTGCTGAGTTCGACATGGACTCACTCTTGCTATTTCCCACATCTCAGGAAGGGTACCAGACTGTTAGATTCTAGAATTGTTAGGCTTGTGATCAACCAGTTAGTTTGTTCCTGGAGTGAAGTCTACACCCGGTGTTCAGAGTTGTCTTTCCGCTGTGTTGCTCTTTAAGGTATATTTTATACTATTGCGTTATGTATATTAAGCATTTGTCTCTTGATATATTATACTTATCTGTGGCTATATGTGAGATTTGTCTTCTTTATTTCACATATGGTGTATGTCTGGTTTTGTCCTTAAAACCGGGTGTGACAGAGTGGTATCAGAGCAATGCTGACTGTAGGACGCAAGCCTCATTAGAAATCGGTCGTCTTAAGGTTTTAAAATTGCTATAACTTCCTTGGTCTATAAACCTTGATATTTCTTCTCTACTACATCCCCACCCTTGATATTCATCTTCTCCATGATGCTTGTTTTAAGCCTTTGATCTCATCTACACTCCTTGATTTGATATGCTTTTTAGAACCATTTCTCACCCCCTTCTTACGAAATCGAAAGAGAAGCTTTAGGATCTTTACCCTTGGTATGAAGAGAACGATAGCATCGTAAGTTGAGTCAATGATTGTTTTATGCACCTTTATTGCTTGTTGAATTATCATTATGCTTTTGCTTGATTTGGAGCTTTGTAATGATTGCAATGATCGTGTGGAGTATTCCTACACTTTCATTTAGATATAGGATTAAGGCATAAGGATTAATGAATAGATAGTAGGGGTGGTTTTTCTCATCTCTGTAGTTTGCTATTTTTCTGGACGGTCTATGTTCATCATGAGATATCTCCAAGTCTAGAAGTCCAAAGATCATGAGAATTTTGTAAGAACAACTATGCTTCTTTGTATTTCATTTGCCGCCAGAATCACCCTGATAGCTATTATGGTTTGGGAGTTATGAAAATCACAAGACGATGCAACTACGCTGCCTGAACCCTGGAACAGTTTCTGTTGGGCACTGTGTTCGACTACATTAACTACAGAATATGGGAAAGTGTTCTATACAAAAGTATCAGAGGATTTCATAAGATTTTCAACCATGTAAGGCGTGTCATCATATGAGTTTTGGAACTCGAGATATAACTGTTGCAAGATGCCGCATCCGTGCTGCCAGACTTTCTGGACAGATTTCATGTCTCACTCTGAAACCATATTTTAAAATCAGAATCTGGGGAGGTGATCAATAACAAAGTTGTAGAGCATTTGATAAGATTTCCAACGGTATAAGATACAATTTAATTGGATTAAAATAATATGAGTTATGACAGTTTTTCTGCACTGCTGTTTATCTACTCGCGAGGAATTTCAGATCACTTGTTCCTGCTTATATACATGAGTATCCTTGGGATATCAGAAGGTCTTTATGATAGTACAAACTCACTCAAAAGAAAAGGCAAGCTACTTTTGGTTCTCCCTATTGTATCTTTTCTTAAGGGGGGTAGCCGAGTTAAAAAAGTTGCAAGTTGAAGGATTCCAACATTCCAGTGCTTCAATTGGAAGAATCGGTTATGCTCACGATGGAGAAGTCACTATCAAGTATGGACATCTTTTCTCAGGGTTGATGACTGGTTGGATCGTTTACATGGAGCTCGGGTAATCGTCAAGACGGGTCTTGGTCTTCGCTCTGATCTATCATCAATTGGGAGTCCAATCTTACTCAAGATAAGTTGGCATCGATATTGGACATCTACAATTGATTCCACGAAGGTTCAGAGGATGTCGACATTATGACTAGTTTAACAAGTGAGCTATGAGGGAAGGAAGTCCTCTATTTGGATAGTTATCTCTAGTGGTGAAGAAGAGCTCAAGAAAATTGGTGATGGGGAATTCACCTAGGGATGTAAGAGTGACTCAGAGTTTCTTTTAGAAATGATGACATTTAGTTAGAAGTTGAAGGAAGGTTTATCCAAGACTCTCAAGATATTGCTACTAGAGAAGATATTAAGTATCTTTGGACTCGAAAACCTCAGAAAAATTATAAAGGCATAGAAGAAGTAAAACTTATGAGTTAGATCTGCTATATCAAGACAAGAGTGTCCCATCTATCGTGATGCACCATGTCAAGGTGAGGGATGTGTCCTTATGCAAGAAGGAAAATGTGATGGATTTGAGAGAGAGGTATTGGTGGCATGGCTTGAAACGAGATGTTGCAGAGTATGTTGCACTATGTGACACGTGTCAGAGGGTTAAAGCTGAACATCAGAGACCTGCAGGATTGTGTGCAACCGATGCAGATACCTGAGTGGAAGTGGGAAGAGGTTGGTATGGACTTCATAGTGGGGTTACCACGCACTCAGAGG